>CM033270.1:43716740-43916740 GCA_019343175.1 Oedothorax gibbosus | reverse complement strand
ATGTTAAAGTATAGGCTTTTAAAATGTCCGGAGCCATTACAGCATGAAATATTCATCTTAGAACTCCATTCTTTTTCTGGAATGTGTGTCTCCCTTATACCTCGATGCTTTTATTTTCAAATTTCCAATTAGTTTTTCAATTAAAAATTAAAATAAGTGAGATAAATTCGAAAACGTGGTTGTTTTCTGCATAACACCACGGGAAAAAAGAAGCCACCGCCGCTCTGTCTGCGAGAAATACATGATTTGAGATGTTATATTTACGTTCTTTTTAAAGAACAGTTGCTCTCTAATCTGTTCTTTTAAAAAGAACAACTCTTTAATTTGTTCTTTTTACAAAAGATGCTTTACACGAGGAAGAATTCGGGCAAATATAACGAAAATACATAATAATGAACGTAAAATAAAAAATCCGATCGGAAATATCATTTTTTTTTTTTATTTTCAGTACTGATAAAAAATATCACGTTGTTAAATCTTCCTCGGTAAGAACGCGTCCTTTTGTCTGCGGTTTTGTATCTTTTTTCTTCTTCTTATTTGGCTCCTTTGTATTTGATTATTATATATTTTTTATTTATCCTGAAAAATGAATTCTTATAGATGCGATAAAAATAAAGTTTGCACACTCGAATATGTTACATATTCCTTGTTGTTTTTTAGAAAGAGATGTTTTAATGTTTTGAAGATGTTTAAATTATGGAAGTATCAAGATATGAATATGTTAATCACTTTGCAAATTTAGAAATTTTCCTCTTGTTAAACATTGTTTTATGATTTGTTGTATAGCCAACATATTAAGCGAAATGTTTTTTTTAGCTTCAACACTACGTTTATAACGTAAAAAGTGGAAGGTATTATAATCGTTCAATTCGTCTGTCTGTCATCCACTTTCACAGAACGAACCGCAAGTCGCACAAACGAGTTGGATACATCGTTTTAAAGCAAAAAATCAGGTTAGGTTACATCCCAAATTTGCGAAAGAAGATTAATGAAAATAGTTAACTTTGGCGTTTAAAAGTTTGAATTAGAAATAAATTATAAGCTGAAGGACCTGTTTGGGCGAATTTCTTTCTGAGGTGTATAAATAGTGCGTTTTTTGTTGAGCACAAATATTGTGTGGAAGCGGTTTAGGTGATAGATTCTGTAACAAACCTACTTTTTAGTTATATTATTTGTTCGTTGTGAGATGCGTATTTGCAAGGATCTCCTTACGTGTTACGCTTCACCATTTTTTGTTTACGTAAATGATTGTGTTCTTGTCTTTATGTATCTGTTCATGGGCTACTCAACTTTAAGGTCACAGAAGCTCTTTGGACATCACGCCATACGACCGGTTCGGAATGTAAGCAATTTCAAAGAAATAGTACGAAAGCTATTTGCGCACGGCCAATTATATATAAATATCTGGTTGAGAACAGGTTTTGTTTCTCTCTTTCGGAACAGTCAACAACCTGAACCAGAAAAAAATTTCAACGCAAAATTTTTTTTTGGTGGAAAAGTTTAAGAAGAAAAAAAATAACTAATTTCAATTACACTATATTTTGTATTTTTAAAAGGCCGAAATAAAAATTATCGGAAATATGCTTTGCATAAAAAATAATAAAAAATAAAGCTAGAGAAAATAGTTCAAGTGCCGAAAAATTGGGTTTTTAAAATACTGTTTACATAGGCGTTAATCTCATATTTTAATTTTACGAAATGTTGCATTTTAAAGATAAAGGAATCAGGTGATTTTAACTTATTAACAAATTTTTCGCATAATAAAGGGTAGTTTATTTTAAACACAATGGCAAGAATAAATTTCCTTATAATTGTTTGGATGTGTCAGAAGTTTGTTTAAAGATAAATATTACTAAATCAAGGACACGAAGAGATTCTTAACTTCCTTAAAAGGAGTCAAAGGAAAATTAGTTTTTTTTAAAGTTATAGATGAAATCTTGGAAAAGAGTTTAGTTTGTGGAGTAAAGTGTTTTTTAAAGCAGTAAAAATCTCTTCACCAAAAGTTTTGGCACCATGTGTCCCCAAAGAGTTTTGGGTCCAAATGTGTCTCTTAGCATGGCGGTAACCGAGGATCAATTTTGTCATAGATTCAGACCCCGGGATTGTAAAATATGCATAGGCCTGTGCAAAGTTGGGTTGGAAAAATAACGTTCACCAACGAGCGCAGCGAGCCGCCCCCCCAATGCTCGCTATCGCTCGCCAACCAAAGGGAATTGCGGAGCCGGGGGCGTAGCCCCTATTATTGATTAAAAAATACGTTCAAGATCTTTATTTTAAATAAAATGTAATTTTTACGATTATTATACCGCAGTTACACTGTCCTGAGCGCTGCTTTGAGCGACGTCCAGAGCAGCGGTTTGGATTTGACCTTGGATTTGCCAAGGATTTCCAAAAGATTTTTTCGGTGAAATTGACGAGAAATTGGCGAGTGATTCTATATCGCGTTCGATTTTATTCATTGTTTGAAAACCAACGGAGATTATGAATGAAAAAAATTTGATTGCTGCTTGCGCTTTACATTTAAAAAGCATAGATAATTATCTAGAGGTAATTAGAAAAATAGCTGAAAAACGTCGTTGAAGATGGTGGATGATAGCATGTCATCGCAACCGAACTATGTACGGGATCACTCACTGGTTTCGGTTTGTTTATAAACAGAGGAGGTTATTCACCATTCCACATTCCTTTGAAAGCCCCCGTAAACTTCGCTCCCCGACACGTCAAATCTCCTTGGGGAGAGAGGCTGAAACTTGAAAGCCAACATCGTTCTACACTGATACAGCAAGCAATGTATAATTAAATTAAAGGGGTTTTTTTAAAGTCTGCTCAAGTTACCATGGGGGAAAAGCATTAATTGCCAATACCCATATAAAACACTTCATTAAGGGTTTTTAAAAAAAATTAAGTTAAGTATTTTTCACCCCAAAAGGAAAAGTTTTCAGTTTTGAGTTAAATGCTTTTTTTTAAATAAATATACTCGCGGCAGAAATTTAGAAGTTTCGTAATATTGGGTGTTGAAGATGACTTTAATTAATAAATTAGCATCTTGTTTTTTTTAATGTAATTCTTACACAATGTTGCGCGAAAATGATTATTTGTCAAGATCCTTCTAAAGTTGGACGAAGGTACTCCGGTATCAGTATTTGTGCGTTCGAAACCCGTTACTGGAATAAATTACTTATACCATACATTGCAAAAAAACCCTGTAAATTTACGGTCCCTTTAATTTTTAAGTGCAACAGCCGTATTTGGTAGAAAACAGTCTGACCCAATAAATAAACGGCCGTATCCCACAGACTGTTAGAAATTTAGGGAAATCTCTGTATTTTTAGTTTTTAACTCTTTGTACTGTTTTTAACGGGCGTAACTGTTTTTTTTAACGGGACATGACTGTTTCTTAACGGGATATGACTGGAATCTCTGCTGCCGGTCCCTGCCCATTATTTTACAGGGATTTTTTTTTAAAGTGTGTAGGAAAGTGTTTTTTCTTGATTGTTTTTGTTTTCGGGAACTATTCTTTTCCGTAATTATATTTTTAACTTTTAATGTCGGAGTATTACTGAATAAAATTAGGTCAAGTAAAAAAGTGTTTATAGTATTGTCTGCCAAAAATTTCGAAAATATTTGTATTAAAAATAACTTATTAAGTTATCCACTCCAACCAGGTTTTAGTATTTTAATGCAAAATCTGGATTAAACATTAAATTTATTGATTACGGGTGAGATTATAATAAGAGACCGAATACTTATTAACATAGAAGCATTTTATTATCAACATATTTTACAGTGTTAAATTTTGAATTGTTTGAATTTTACTTTCAAAATAATAAATGCGTCCTGTTTTAAATCAAAATATATTAAGTAAAACCTCTGAGAAAAACTCATAAAATTCAATCTGAAGTTTTTATATAATTTTTCACCATGTACGATCGCTTAAAAAAGAGAAAACCCGCCAAGATGGCTGCTTTTTACCTATGGTAATCCTTTCCTTTGAAGTCGCCGCAGAGAAACCCAAACGGATTGGGAAGCTTGCTCAGGGCATCGTCCAGAGCACTACATTGGATTTCCGCGGTTATACTGCCTTGAGCGGTGCTTTGGGCAGCGCCCAAGGCATCGCTCAAAGCAGCGCTCATGACAGTGTAACCGCGGTATTAGAAAATTGTTAGTTTAACTTTTTTTTACCATATGTTATTAAAAAAGAAGCTGAAAATATCCCTCTATGTGACCGAGGCTCTTCCCAATTTTGTCATAGATACAGACCTGGATTGTAAAATATGCATAGGCTTGTGCAATGTTGGATTGGAAAAGTTACGTTCACCAGCGATTCGGCCGCGAAGCGGCCAATAGGAATTGCGCTGCGATTCCCGTGGTTTGGCGTTCGATAGCGAACAGGGGGCGTAGCCCCTTGCAGGCCGCGAAGCGGTCAATGGAATTATTACTTAAAAAAGTAATACAACTTAAAATTTTTTTGAGTGAGCCATTGGGTTATTAAAAAGAACCTAAGAGTAAAAACATGATAGGTAAATTCTGCGAAATTAACGGCGAATTCTGCGAAATTAACGGGGGTTGGGGAGTTATTAATTAAAAAAGTAATACAATATCATATTTTTAAGTAATATAACTTTAATAAGATTTATTACTTAAAAAAGTAATACAACTTAAAATTTTAGAATAATTTATGACAAAACTATTTTAAAATCTTCGGATACCGCTCACACCCTTAAAAATTCAGCGAGTATTAACTGAGAAAAAAATTGAAAGGTAGAACACCAAATGCTTCTGCATAACATCACGGGGGGAAGGGGAAAGCGCCATGCGTCATTTCGCACCTTCAACGAACACTGCGTAAATTTAAAAAGTAAATTTAACAAAATAAGCACTTAGTTTACATACGAACGATTCGCGTATTACGGGTCATTCATAGGTGATGCGGAAATGTGTGCATACATAGTATGTTGAATGCGACTTCAACTTTTGAAATGGTGATATCTCAGGAATAGTGATTCGTAAGAATGTGACAATCCAGTGATGTGCGAGCTTGCTCGCCTAGGGGCGCCAGCCCCTAATTATTCAAATAAAAATAACATACAATGTGCATTTAATTAAAAAAAATATTACAGCATATTTTCTTAACTTAAAAAAAATGAAACTAGATTTATAAAAAGAAATAAAATAAAAGACGGGTTGATCATATTTTTTATATTTAACAATATTCCTTTTTATAAACTTAACAATAAACATTTTATATTGTTAACAATATTCCTGTACATCATCTCCAGGTAGAGCTCAAAATATTGTATTCTATAACAAACATATGTTATAACCGGTCATATAATAAATAACAACTATATTTGTACTATACAATTTGTAAATTTAATTAGTTTTTACGTAGGCTATCAACTAAACTAATACATATTAAAATATATATTCTTTTCTTTGATTCAATCTGATTAGAAAGGCAAAGTGACATCCCACGGTCCTGGGATGGGCAAGTGCTTGTAAATTTTTGCCTTGACCCACTGGTAGACTTTGGGTTTGCTAGTGTCTCTCTCATATTCAAGGCAGGTAAGCTTCAGACACCTAAAACTTCAACAGTTAATTATACACTATTTGTATGAAAGCGGTTCAGTGACTGAGGTATTGCGTTGGCTTATTAACGTTTGCGAGTTCGAGCCCTGGCTGAGCCGTCAGATTTTCTGGATGGGAAAACCTTGAGCACGCATGTCATATGATTATATACATTACTTCTTTAGTTCGAAAAAATAAATATTTTTGAATGCGGAATGACGATATTTTGGAAAGAAAATTGATTTTAACTATGAATATGCAAACGAGAATTACTTACGTTCTGTATTTCTTGCATTTCTTGCTAAAGGGGTAGTTTTCTTCGTAGCACGGTCTTCTGAGAACATTAAAATACGCGTTTCCAACAGTGTTGGAAGTCAGACTGCTGATTCGGCTGAGGCATTCGTAAAAATGGTTGTCACATTTGCAGCTTAGTCTGAAAAGTAAACACTATTACGGCGAACTCACGCAAATCAAATACTTAATGCATTTACACGTTGGCTGCGTGAAAAAAATCAGACTTTTACATTATAATTTCAATATCAAATGCGTGCAAAAAGGTAGACTTTATGAAACAGTGAAAAAAAGTACTTTTTTTTCACCCAAAAGCAGTGAATAATAGTTATTTCTGCAACTAGTGTGAAAAGTAAGGCTTTTTTAGATGAGTTGAATAAATTATTTCACGAGTGGGGTACGAGCGAGTGAAATAAATTCACGAGTTTAAAAAAGGCTATTTTCAACGTGTTGTCATACACTATTTTTTATAAAAACGTGCAAAAAAAGTATTTATTAAATTGGCATTTATTGATTGGCTTATTAATTATTTTATTATAACGTTCAAATGATTTTCAGGTGATAATATATATTAATGATTATTTTAAAATCACGTGCAAAAAGTATTTCTTTGATTGGCATTGGAAATAAGACGCCAAATAAAGAATCACGTTCAACTAAAGAATTTTGAACTAATCACAAAGCCGCCGAATAAAATATCACGCTCAATTAAAGAATTTAACACCAATCAGATGCTCTTATTTGCTTTATCGCACTAGTGCGTAAAAGTAAATTTGAAACACGATTTCGTTAGAAGCATAACTTTTGCCACGATAATTGATTTGAAAATGTTAATTTTTTTTGCACGATATTATAAAAAAAAATCGTGTTTCAAAGTTACTTTTACGCACTAGTGCGACAAAGTAAATAAGAGCATCTGATTGGTGTAAAATTCTTTATTTGAGCGTGATATTTTATTCGGCGGCATTGCGATTGGTGGAAAATTCTTTATTTGAACGTGATTCTTTATTTGGCGTCTTATTTCCAATGCCAATCTAAGAAATACTTTTTGCACGTGATTTTAAAGTAATCATTAATATAAATATTCAGCTTCAAATCATTTGAACATTACTTTTCCCATTTGTTGCATAAATAGTTATTTATGCAACAAGTGGGAAAAGTAATACTTTTTAAAACGAGTGAAATAATGACACGTGTTTTAAAACGTTTACTTTTTACATGCGTTGTATACACTATTTTTTATAATTACGTGAAAAAATGTAATATCATTAATTCAAATATTAAAGCGTGCAACGGCTCCACTTGGCAAACCTGTTTTTGCCTGTTTATTGGTTGGATTGGATTAGCATCAAATTAGAGCTACTCATAGACTATTGGCGAGTTCAGATCTTAGTGTGTATTATTTGAAGACGCCTCCTTATGCAAACTTTGTATCTTGAAATCAATTTAGAATGTGTTGTAGTAACAAAAACAAACAGGTCCAAACAAAGATTCTCTAGGATTAATAACGACCGAAATAATCACTATTGGAATTTTTTTTACACAGTGTATTTTACAAACCAGGGTTGGGGCATGGTTTAAACCAAGGTTTAGAAAGAAGCATTAGAATATGCAAAACATAAGTTCCCTAATAACTTTTTAGTTACTCTTGTTATGAAATATTGTGCTAAGAGCTCCCCTTTCAGAATAGTTATTTAATACAAATACAAATACAAAAATTGCCGACCAACAACAGGCCAGAGGCCCAGCAAGGTTGGTCCAAAATAAATCTAATACATTACCAGTTTCCAATGTCCGTCAAGTTTCTTCTTAAAATCTTCTACTCTCTTCGAATGCACAACATAATCTGGTAAAGCATTCCGCTCATTGACAACTCTATTGTAAAAATAATGTTTTCTTACCTCCCTTCTAAAGCTCGATTTATTCAATTTCTGATCATGACCTCTGGTCCGGCTATTTAAAGTAAAATCTAAGCCCTCCATGCCTCCCTGTTTTATGAACTTGAATAACTGTATTAAATCACCCCTAGCTCTCCTGTTTTCCAGGGAATACATGTTTAAAGATCTTAATCTGTTATCATAATCAATACCAGATAGACCCTTAATCATTTTTGTAGCCCTATGCTGAACTTTTTCAAGCAACTCTATATCTTTTCTGAGGAAGGGAGACCAAAACTGAACAGCATATTCCAGATGTGGCCTTACCAATCCCCTATACAATGGCAAAATAATCTCCTTAGATTTAGAAGTGATACTTTTTCTAATATATCCCAACATTCGATTGACTTTCTTACTTGCCTCAACACACTGCTTACTCATTTTGAAATCATTGCTCACCAAAACTCCTAAATCTCTAACGAACTCACTATCTTGGATACTTTCTCCCTATAAAACATAAGAATGATTAACATTGTTCTTACCCAAATGCAAGGTTTGACATTTGTTAACACTGAACGACATGCCCCAGCGTGAAGCCCATTCAGTAATTTTCGTAAGATCATTTTGTAACTGCTCAATAAGCTCAACAGAATTTACTGTACTTGTCACTTTTAAGTCATCTGCAAAAATACTTAACTTGCTATTCAACCCCCCAGCTGATATCATCAATAAACATAATAAATAAAATTGCTCCTAGTACAGAGCCCTGAGGCACTCCACTTACAACCTCATTCCAATCAGAGTACTTACCATTAATGTGAACCCGTTGTTTTCTATTGGTCAACCAATTTTTAATCCAACGGACCACAGCAGTCCGTAGTGCATTTAATCAAGTAGTGCCAGAAAATAATGCTTTATTAAGCGAGTGGCTTTTATTTCACGAGACCGTAAGTCGAGTGAAATAATGACAATAGCTTAATAAAGTATTATTTGGCACGTGCTTGCTTACAATATTTTTTTATAATAACGTGCAAAAAAGTATTTCTACCAATGAGTGATTTTCATGACATCATTTAGTTTCCATGGCGATATTCAAAATGCAAAGTAGTAAAAGAAAAGTTGTAAAATAATTTTCTATATTGAATCAAAATAGTATTTCATCATTAGTGCTACCGAACATGGGTGAAAATGAATTTGAAATGATGTTCGACCAACTTTTCCAGATTACATTGGAAAAGCAGCTAAGGAAGCTTCGTTGAATCTTCTTCCAGAAAAGTCAAGAAACCCCGGATCAAATGTTACTATAAATATGCATGTTAAATAACAGTATTGTTTGGCGTGAAATTTGTGTTCTTTCTTTTGTCTTATTTAATTTCCTTTAATAATTTTTGTAGTACTTGTAGTTTCCATGGAGATATTAGAAAATGCAAAAGTAATGAACCAATAATAATAATTGAGTTTCATGACATCATTTAGTTTCCATGGAGATATTCATGACATCATTTTGTTTTCTACCAATCAGATACTCTTATTTACTTTACTGCACTAGTGCCGAAAGTACTACTTTCGGCACTGTCTGTGACGTAAGCACGTAAAGTGTCATTTTCGCAACGATTTATGAATGAATATGATATAAAAAAGTGAACTTTTTGGCACGTTGTTATAAAAATATTTTTTTTCAGAGTAATTATGTAAAAGAGGTGTCTGCAATAGAATGGTGGAGAGGCGAAGCAGTAGATATAAAAAAGTTTAACAGTAACGTTTTTAGTGAAGTTGAACTCTTTCTGACTGCTAGAGCAACAACAGCTTACGTTGAGCGCATTTTTTCCCCTCTTTTGGTCTAGTGCAGTCTAAATTGCGTAATAAGTTGGGATCGAAAAAGTTGCAAATGACTGTGTGGGAATTGAAATAATTGGGGTATATTTTGCCCCCAAATTAGTTTTATAAAATATCATATTAAAAAAATATAGGGATCCTATTAGCAAAGTAAACCTTAAAATAAAGTTTGAAGTTTATATAAACATCATTAAAGTCCTGAAAATACACAAACTAGTTAAATACCAGAAAAGTTTTTTAAAAAAATCTGGTTTAGACCAAAAAAACCTGGTTTAAACCAAAAAACCGTGTTTTTAAAAAAAAAAAAAAAAAAAAAACCCTGTTTTTTTTCCAACCCTGGTACAAACCTTTAAATTATATTGCATTCTAACTAGCTTGTCAAACCATAGCATAGTTGACATCAAATAATTCGCCAAGCGTTTGTTTGGGCTTAATATTGAGGCTATTAATAGCTTTACTTAGCAAACCTGTTTTTGCATTGTTTTTTGATTTGGCAACAATTCTATTGTACTCTTATCTCCATGACGGGGCCACTTTTATTTGCGCCACCCTGTACTTAACCACTTAATCTCTGGGTTATATGCTTACGCCGTGAAGGGCGACTTGTTGGTGAGGTTGTTCTTGGTCTCGCCGCCGGCCATGAGGTCGTCGCACTTGTCGTGGGCGCGACAGCAGCGGTCGGTGTCCTCGTGGTAGCCCAAGTCGTCATCGTTTTTCGCCCTGTCTCCAGGTCCACACCACTTAGTGCCTACACATAAAAACAACATACTCGAAAAGTGCAGGGGAAAAACCCCTTCATTGCATAAGAATCTTCCCGTATTCTGGTCTGCTTGGCGAACATTGGTGACAAGAAACCGGTTTCTCTCTTGCTCTTTCTCTCGCGGTACAAACGTGGGGTTCGTGTCTTGCGTGAATCAGGGTTGCCGCGAGGGAAGAAACAAGTGAGAAACAGTTTCCTTGCAACAGTTTAGGCGATGACTCGCTATTGTTGCCAAAGAGGCCTGATGCAGACCGATTCCAAAGCAATGAAGAGGTTTATCACCTGTACTCTGCACTTTTCTTAGAAAAACCGGACCAGCCACGCCTTACGGTGTTGTCACAGCTATGTCAAACGTTGAATTATGCCCCACAAATAAATCAGCTGGCAGCTAATTTGTCCAAACAACAAGGTCACGCCTATGCTGACGTCACAGCAATGTCAAATACTGTCTTCTACCACACAAACCACGCTCCGCCCCGTTCGAATCATCCATTAGGTATCAGAATCTTTTTGGCATATGCGTAAGTAAATTTAGTGGCATAGAGTTTGCCCCGCATTTGTGCCTACTCTTACAGATATGGGCCACATGAGGAAGCAATAGACTCTCCGGCCCGGTCTTGAGGGTGGTAGTACCTATCGCGTTGCTTTCGGACAGGGAACATGTGTACTGTCCTCGAGTGGGGATGCTCGCTTGGTAGACTTGGGCGTGAGAAGCGTGGTAGTGGTGCTACCCTCATCCATGTCGCATGAGGAACTAATGGACTCTTCGTCTCGATTTTGAGGGCGGCTCCTACCATCGCATCACTTCAGGTATTTGAGGTGGTACAGAATGCTTCAAAAGCAGAGGTGCCTTAGCCCCCAAAATACCCCAATAAAAGACCAAAAAAATTCCAATACGTGGGAAAATTGTACTCAACAAAAATTTCAGGTTATTAAAGAATATGTGGGTTAATCGCTACCTGGGTAGATGATGTTCCATCCGTCCGCTTCTTGCATTTCAGGCGCTCCTTCTAAAACAGTATCTTCATCCTCAAAACTCTCGTGTCCTTGGGCCGCAGTTGAGAACGCAAGGATGGCTACAGAAGCCAGAATGCCAATAACGCGTGACATGTTTGAACACCTTAAAAACGAACAAGGACGAAATTACGATATCAATCGAAGTAACTTTTCTTTGAAAATTTAAGCTTTTTTGACTTCGCAAAAAATTGTAGTAAAATAAATAATTTGGAGAGAGGGGAAAAAATATCATCTGGTAGTATAGTTATATTGATTGATTAAATTCAAAAATAGTGTCGCCATGTCGATTATTAAGGCTATATTAAGATTGATTTTTTTTTAAATTATGTAACTAGATGATATTTTCACTTCAAATTTGCTTTGTTGTTATTTTTCTTATATTTTTTACTTTAATTGAAGAGCTGATTTTCAAAAGGCGTTAAGTCAAAAAAATTTCAAAAATTGACTTTTGATGGAAAAATGTATAAAACCATGCTTGCTATCTATTTTCACTAAGTAGAAGTTCCATGCGGGATTTTTTCATATTAAAAATAGAGGGGGAAATTCGTGTTTGTTTCCGAAAAGAATTAAGTCACAAGTGACTTTTGTGCCAAAAGGGATTAAGTCATTTTCCACCTCTGTCCCAGAAAAAACCCCACATAGATCAGTTCTTAAAAATTTGCTGGAGCGTCAAAAACTAATTTAAATTGTGCCATTTTCACTTACTATTTCAATATTACGTAAACTGCGAGTAATCGTTTGCTTTTAATCACAAATCAGTAATCTCTCTCAAAAAAATGTTTTTAAGATCGAAATTATTAATTTTCTTATACATTTTTCAAAAAAAAATAATTATAATAATAAAAGTTATTAATACGCAAGTAGTATTATTGCTAAGAAATATTTGCAATATTTAGAAGTACTTTTACGGCAAAATATATATTGAGTTTTAAAAAGGAATAAATTTTTATATATTTCTGTTTTGCATTGCGTTGATTTCAGAAGCCAAAAATATCGTCTGAATTTAAATGATTATTTAGATCAAAACATTATTTTTTTATCAGAACTATATTTCAGCAATATTATTTATAAGGTTAAGTTGGAAATAATATAATGAGCGTTTCGAAGGAAGAAGCCGTTGGACTAAATTGGAAAAAAATTGCACATAGTCGTCTGAAAAGCAAACAAGCTTTCTTGATTTCAGAAGCCAAAGTACTGGAAAATCTTGGAGACTAGTAAAAGAAAGTAATTGGAATTAAGGAAACATACTTTGGTTCTTTTTGTCGTCACACGATCCTGAAACGTGGAAAAAGAATTCTCCCATACACATCGTCTAAAGCAGAATCAAAAAACGATATGAAACAAGCAAAAAAAATCAGATATTTTGAAATTTCTTGAAACTTTGGGCATTAAACAATTGCACAAATGCTTTTATTTTTATATAAACAATCTTTTGCAATTATACACCTAACACCAACATAAATGTAGATAATGAAAATGATGAAGAAATGAAATTTGAAAATGAAGATATGTGGCAACTTATTATAACAGTAGTATTATTTCTAAGAAATATTTGCAATATTTAGAAGTACTTTTACGGCAAAATATATATTGAGTTTTAAAAAGGAATCAATTTTTATATATTTCTGTTTTGCATTGCGAAAAACTTAAATTTTTAAAAATATCGTCTGAATTTAAAGGTTTATTTAGATCAAAACATTATTTTTTTATCAGAACTATATTTCAGCAATATTATTTATAAGGTTAAGTTGGAAATAATATAATGAGCGTTTCGAAGGAAGAAGCTGTTGGACTAAATTGTAAAAAAATTGCACATAGTCGTCCGAAAAGCAAACAAGCTTTCTTGATTTCAGAAGCCAAAGTACTGGAAAATCTTGGAGAGTAGTAAAAGAAAGTAATTGGAATTAACGAAATATACTTTGGTTCTTTTTGTCGGCACACGATCCTGAAACGTGGAAAAAGAATTCTCCCATACACATCGTCTAAAGCAGAATCAAAAAACAATATGAAACAAGCAAAAAAAAATCAGATATTTTGAAATTTCTTGAAACTTTGGGCATTAAACAATTTCACAAATGCTTTTATTTTTATATGAACAATCTTTTGCAATTATACACCTAACACCAACATAAATGAAGATAATGAAAATGATGAAGAAATGAAATTTGAAAATGAAGATATGTGGCAACTTCCTCCTAAAATTGTATATTCAAAATTTATGCTGCAATTATGTGAAAAAATACACTTGAATTACTTTCAAATGGAAATAAGTTGTTTCATTTTGTCTGTTTTTGGTGCCAAAAGGGAGCAAGTCATAAGTTATGGTTCCATGAGGGGTGAAGTCGGTTGGTTGGTTGGTAGACATATATATATTCAGATTTGTGTGCTTGGTCAGCGACCCGCTTATAAACCTTCGTCAAGCAAGACAGACACAACTGGATCCATCTAATTTTTAGAGACAGAGGCCAACTAGAGGATCCCCAGAATTGGCTTGTCACCCCCAGAGGTATTGATTTGGTATGGGAACTTGGAGGACTTTCGGACCCAACAGATTTAACGAGCACGTACTCCGCATATACTCGGTAGGTCTTCAGTGGTACCGGGACTCGATCGCAGGACCTTCCGATCCCGAAAACGAGACGCTGACCACTAGGCTCACTACGGCCCTGGGGTGAAGTCATTTTTTTCTTTTATTATTTCTAAATAACTATATTGTCAGGATTTTTTTAACCATCTAATTTAGTGTTACTATCATCCATAAAATTATCTTTTCCTTAAAATCTTTAATAAATCTTCTAAAACAAAATCGCGATTTCAAAAAAAAATGCAAAAAATTGACTTAACGCCTTTTGGAAATCAGCTCTTCAATTGATGTCCAATTAGCGTAGCTGTTATTAGGTTAAGCTTCATGTTGTTAAAATACATAAGCATAATAACGTGTTGTATTTTAGATAGGTAAAAAACAATAGGAAGGATTAGGTAAAAAAAAGCCTGGAGTTAATATGAAGGAAACATACAAAAAGCAGTTAAAGGATAAACATAAAAATGACAGCTAAGTTTTAAATAAGTTTATCATGGTGAAAAACTATTAAGTTTACTTTTAGCTTCCACACTACGTTTATAACGTAAAAAATGGAATGTATTATAATCGTTCAGTCCGTCTGTCTGTCCGTCACCCACTTTCATAGTCCAAACTACAAATGCTACGGACAAGTGTGATACTTCAAAAAATTGAGCGCATCGAAATTAGAATACATTGAAAATTTCAGAAAAGAATTCGAATTCGAAGTACTTCAATTATGTAAAAAACAGCAAAATTTAATGCTCATTTAAAAAGCATAGGAAGCCATTTTTATTAGAATTAAATCACCATTGCCATTCGCAACAATCGCTCGAGAACTTTAATTCTTTTAAACAATAAATTAAAATAAACTTATTTTTGCGACATCGATCCGTTTGAAATGACGTCAAATATATTTCACTACGGATTCTTTGTATGTTGATATGAAATGTTTTAATTCTATTTAAAAGCGAGGAATATTGCATATTTATTCTTTGAAATATAAATTAATTTTTGCAAACGATAAGTAATAATTATTGAATTTTCGAAATAAAATAAATGAAACTAGCCAAATTTACCATGTAAATGTTTAATATAGAATTAACGCTGTGTTTGGCGCCTTTTTACCTGTTAAACATAACTATTGTGTGGAAGCGGGTTAAGTGCTAGATTCTGTTACAAATCTACTTGTTTGTTTTAATTCGGTAATATTTTCTCTCGTTTGGGCTTTTTATATGTTTTGAATAAACATTTCCTAAACAAATAATGAAATATCCTCTGCCTGAATTTTTTTAAATTCTATTTTAGTTTGGCAACTTTATAATAACGTTTCTGCAATACATGCTCTTTTTGTGTTGGTTAGATAGCGGATCGTCATTTGCGATATATTTATTCTATCATAGTTTGACAACTTAATAAATAGTAAAGGGTGTTTTAATTTAATCACAATGGAAAGAAGAAAATTCCACATAATTGTTTGGATGTGTCAGAAGTTTGTTTAAAGATAAATATTATTAAATCAAGGACACGAAGAGATTCTCAACTTCCTTAAACGGGGAGTCAAAGGAAAATTAGTTTTTTTTGAAGTTATAGATGAAATCTTAGAAAAGAGTTTAGTTTGTGGAGTAAAGTTTTTTTTTAAAGCTGTAAAAATCTCTTCACCAAAATTTTGGGCACCATATGTCCCCAAAGAGTTTTGGGTCCAAATGTGTCTCTTAGCATGGCGGTAACACAGGTTCTTCCCAATTTTGTCATAGATACATACCTGGATTGTGAAATATGCATAGGCCTGTGTAAAGTTGGGTTGGAAAAATTACGTTCACCAACGAGCGCAGCGAGCAGGCCGTCCCTTGCTCGCTATCGCTCGCCAACCAATGGGAATTGCGCAGCAATTCCCTTTGGTTGGCGAGCGATAGCAAGCAGGGGGCGTAGACCCCTATTATTGATTAAAAAATACGTTCAAGATCTTTATTGTAAATAAAATGTAATTTTTACGATTATTTGAAAATTGTTAGTTTAACTTTTTTTTACCATATGTTATTGAAAAAGAAACTGAAAATATCCCTCAATAGTTATATCTAATTTTGTCATAGATACAGACCTAGATTGTAAAATATGCATAGGCCTGTGCAAAGTTGGGTTGGAAAAGTTATGTTTACCAGCGAGCATTTACATACGAACGATTCGCGTATTAAATGTCATTCACAGGTTATGAGGACATGTGTGCATGGTATGTTGAATGCGACTTCAAGTTTTGAAATGGTGATATCTCAGGAATAGTGATTCGTAAGAATGTGACATTCTTTAATCCAGTGATGTGCGAGCTTGCTCCCCTAGGGGCGCCAGCCCCTAATTATTTAAATAAAAATAACATACAATGTGCATTTAATTAAAAAAATATTACAGCATATTTTCTTAACTTAAAAAAAATGAAACTAGATTTATAAAAAGAAATAAAATAAAAGACGGGTCGATCATATTTTTTTATATTTAACAATATTCCTTTTTATAAACTTAACAATAAACATTTTATATTGTTAACAATATTCCTGTACATCATCTCCAGGTAGAGCTGAAAATATTGTATTCTATAACAAACATATGTTATAACCGGTCATATAATAAACAACAAATATATTTGTACTATACATTTTGTAAATTTAATTAGTTTACGTAGACTATCAACTAAACTAATACATATTAAAATATATATTCTTTTCTTTGATTCAATCTGATTAGAAAGGCAAAGTGACGTCCCACGGTCCTGGGAAGGGCAACTGCTTGTACATTTTTGCCTTGACCCACTGGTAGACTTTGGGTTTGCTAGTGTCTCTCTCATATTCAAGGCAGGTAAGCTTCAGAAACCTAAAAATTCAACAGTTAATTATACACTATTTGTATGAAAGCGGTTCAGTGACTTTGATGTATTGCGTGTCTCCTCATAAGTCCACGTTTGCGGGTTCGTGCCGTGGCTGAGCCGTCAGATTTTCGGGATGGGAAAACCTTGGGCACGCATGTCATATGATTATATACATTACTTTTTTAGTTCGAAAAATTTTGAATGTGGAATGATGATATTTTGAAGAGAAAATTGATTTTAACTATGAACATGCTAAAGTGAATTACTTACGTTCTGTATTTCTTGCATTTCTTGCTAAAGGGGTAGTTTTCTTCGTAGCACGGCCTTCTGAGAACATTAAAATACGAGTTTCCAACAGTGTTGGAAGTCAGACTGTTGATTCGGCTGAGGCATTCGTAAAAATCGTTGTCACATTTACAGCTTAGTCTGAAAAGTAAACACTATTGCGGTGAACTCGCGCAAATCAAATACTTAATGCATTAAAATAGTACATGGAAGTTACTTTTTTTTACTGATTCTTACGATTTCACGCAACATCATAAAATCTTGAAATATAAGATATTATACTTAATAATAATTTATATAAGATATTAGAGTTCCTAATATCTTATATACATTATCTCTCAATTTTGGTTAGTCTCTAATCGTTACTCTAAGTCGTTCCAGTCTTCGCCCTTCGGCGTTATTTATTGACGATATTTTTTTGATCCAGCACGATCCGTCTATAGGATGGCTAAGACGAGAACATAACTGGTCAAGGTATCCTCTGTGGTATACCTTAGTAGTTTTGACTCGCGATTCTATGCTGTTCTTGACACAATAAATATTTTGTTAAAAGAACACGTTGATTCAACAACATTTTTGTCAATATAGCGCGAGCATAAATTTTGTTGTCAGTACCAAAGTATTTTGTTAGTCCAACCAAGTGATTTTGCTGATTCAGCAAAAGTTTACCAGGTTTTGCTAAATGATTTTGGTGGTTCAACAAAAGCTTAGTCAGTTTGGTCTTTGGCATCTACGAACACACCTGTCTCCGTGTACTCGGGGACCTATTTTTGAGGAATATATTTTTTGTCTGCGTAACTAGGGCAATATCTCGTGATTCTAGGTTATACGGGGTGGCGCAAATAAAAGTGGTCCCAGCTTAGAGATAGGAATGCATTGAGATGCTTGGCGAGAAAAACTATTGAAGCCGTCTGAAAGCCTTCAAGTCGAAATAAATAGTTATTTTATAATTGCGTGAAAAAATCAGACTTTTGCAGTATAATTTCAATATCAGACGCGTGCAAAAACTTTGACTTTTGAAACAGTGAAAAAAAGTGCTTTTTTTCACCCAAAAGCAGTGAAAAGAGTACTAATACTTTGCGCGTGAATTATTTTTGAATCAATGATTTTTTCACGCAATTATAAAAAATAGCGTATGCAACGCTTGTGAAAAGTAAACTTTTTAAAACACGTGTCATTATTTCACTCGTTTTAAAAAGTATTATTTTTCCCACTTGTTGCATAAATAGTTATTTATGCAACTAGTGTGAAAAGTAATACTTTTTAAAAGAGTGGATTTTATTTCACGAGCGAGGAACAAGCGAGTGAAATAATGACCTTTGTTTTAAAAATTTTACTTTTTACATGCGTTGCATACACTATTTTTTATAATTACTTGAAAAAAATAAAATATCATTAGTTCAAAAATAATTCACGTGCATAATGTTTTTACTTAAAGAAGTCGATAAATCTCTGGAACTACAAAAGTCAAACTACTTTTATTATAGTTTAAAGTCACATATTTGAACATGAATTCTTATTCGGATTTTCAAAAACAAACAGAAAGTTTTTAGCTACCAGAAGAGATAGAAACACAACATCAGTAGTTCCAATGTAACTAGGGTGCCTAACATAAGCATCAATAAGGTTCCCAGATTACAATTAACATGAATATTATGAAATTTACAGTTTTACATGAAATGTTGGCATCTTATAAAAAGAGTGAAAAAAAGTACTTTTTCTTACTTCAAAAAGTCTAACTTTTTGCACGCGTCTGATATTAAAATTATAGTGTAAAAATCGGATTTTTTTTCACGCAATTATAAAATAACTATTTATGCAACTAGTGTGAAAAGTAAGGTTTTTTTTTAATTGAATAAATTATTTCACGCGCAAGGTACGAGCGAGTGAAGTAAATTCACGAGTTTAAAAAAGGCTAATTTCGACGTTTTGTTATACACTATTTTTTAGAATAACGTGCAAAATGTATTTATTATATTGGCACTGGAAATAAGACGTCAAATAAAGAATCACGTTCAAATAAAGAATTTTACACCAACCACAAAGCCGCCGAATAAAACATCACGCTCAAATACAGAATTTTACACCAATCTGATGCTCTTAATTACTTTGTCACTTTAGTGCGTAAAAGTAACTTTGAAACACGATTTCGTTAAAAGCATCACTTTTGCCACGATTATTGACTTGAAAAAGTTTTTTTTTATAATATCGTGCAAAAAAAATAACTTTTTCAAATCAATAATCGTGGCAAAAGTGATGCTTTTAACGAAATCGTGTTTCAAAGTTACTTTTACGCACTAGTGCAACAAAGTAAATAAGAGCATCTGATTGGTGAAAAATTCTTTATTTGAACGTGATTCTTTATTTGGCGTCTTATTTCCAATGCCAATCTAAGAAATACTTTTTGCACGTGATTTTAAAATAATCATTAATATAAATAATCACCTTCAAATCATTTAAACGTTATAATAAAATAATTAATAAGCCAATCAATAAATGCCAATTTAATAAATACTTTTTTTGCACGTTATTACAAAAAATAGTGTATGACAACACGTTGAAAATAGCCTTTTTATAAAAAGATTATTAAAGCGTGCAACGGCTCCACTTGGCAAAACTGTTTTTGCATTTATTGGTTGGATTGGATTAAAATAAAATTAGAGCTACTCATGGACTATTGGCGAGTTCAGATCTTAGTGTGTATTATTTGAAGACGCCTCCTTATGCAAACTTTGTATCTTGCAATCAATTTAGAATGTTTTGTAATAACAAAAAACAAAAAGTTCCAAACAAAGATTCTCTAGGATTAATAACGACCGAAATAATCACTATAGGTATTTTTTTGCACAGCTGTACAAACCTTTAAATAGCTTGTCAAACCATAGCGTAGCTGACATCAAATAATTCGCCAAGCGTTTGTTTGGGCTTAATATTGAGGCTATTAATAGCTTTACTTAGCAAACCTGTATTTGCATTGTTTTTTTGATTTGGCAACAATTCTATTGTACTCTTATCTCCATGACGGGGCCACTTTTATTTGCTTCACCCTGTACTTAACCACTTAAACTCTAGGTTATATGCTTACGCCGTGAAGGGCGACTTGTTGGTGAGGTTGTTCTTGGTCTCGCCGCCGGCCATGAGGTCGTCGCACTTGTCGTGGGCGCGACAGCAGCGGTCGGTGTCCTCGTGGAAGCCCAAGTCGTCATCGTTTTTCGCCCTGTCTCCAGCTCCACACCACTTAGTGCCTACAAATAAAAATAACATACTCGAAGAGTGCAGGGAAAAAAACCCTGCATTGCATAAGAATCTTCCCGTATTCTGGTCTGCTTGGCGAACATTGGCGACAAGAAACCGGTTTCTCTCTTGCTTTGTCTCTCGCGGTACAAACGCGGGGTTCGTGTCTTGCGTGAATCAGGGTTGCCGCGAGGGAAGAAACAAGTGAGAAACCAGTTTCCTTGCAACAGTTTAGGCGATGACTCGCTATTGTTGCCAAAGAGGCCTGATGCAGACAGATTCCAAAGCAATGAAGGGGTTGATCCCCCGTACTCTTTACTTTTCTTAGAAAAACCGGACCAGCCACGCCTTACGGTGTTGTCACAGCTATGTAAAACGTTGAATTATGCCCCACAAATAAACCAGCTGGCAGCTAATTCGTCCAAACTACAACGGCCACGCCTATGGTGACGTCACAGCAATGTCAAATACTGTCTTCTACCAAACAAACCACGCTCCGCCCCGTTCGAATCATCAATTAGGCATCAGAATTTTTTTTTTGCATATGCGTAAGTAAATTTAGTGGCATAGAGTTTGCCCCGCATTTGTGCCTACTCTTACAGATATGTAGCAGAGCAAGGCGGAAAGGCCTGTACAAATAGCCTGACCTAGTTCTATTCACACAATAGACCTGCTTACGCGTTCATCTCGTTGGTTTGTGGCAGCCGCTGCTGGAATGACGTGCTACTTATAAGGAGGGGGACGGGTGGTCTAGTGGGTTTGATCGCAGCCCATTACGCTAACAGTGTGCGCACTGTACCGGGTGCTGGCTCGATTCTCGCCTTCGTCCTGGGTGTACTTTCTCTGTCTGTGAAAGTAAAAATTCTGTCTATGTCTGTCCTTCTTGATGAAGATTTATAAGCGGGTCTCTGATCAATTACACATACCGGAATATACATGTACCAAAATAACCTACATACTTAAACGAAATATATAAACGCTTAGAGACTAGAAATAGACAGCTGGAAACGTCCAACCTGACCTAACCTATAAACGCGGCTCAACAAAGAAGCGTTGGCACCCGGTGGCCGAGATCGATAATCGGCGAGCATGTTTCCGAGAAGGTTGTTGGACTGACATCTCTTAGGTTGCGAGTTCGAGCCCTGATGGCAGAAGACCCCCGTGTAAGCTAATGGTGACTGGTGCACGTTAAAGTCCGTTGTGGTCACAAGACACAAAGTTCTCCAAGTTTCTATACCAAATCGATACTTCTGGGTGTGATAGACCAATTCTATAATCCTTTGGTTGCCCTATGTCTCTAAAATTAGAAGTATCCACTTAGGGTCGGTAGTGCTGTCCTCTATCACGTTGCTTTCGAATGAAGGAATCTTAGTAGTAAGGCGTTAAGTCTCATTAGAGGCAGCGTGGTATGGTAGTAGTGCTGCTAGGTGGATGCTGACGGATGGTAGTAGTGCTGCTAGGTGGATTCTGACGGATGGTAGTAGTGCTGCTCTCTATCGCGTTGCTTTCGAACAATGAACATGTGTAGGGTCCTCGGGCGGGAATACCGGGCCATATAAGGAAGCAATAGACTTTTCGGCTCGGTCTTGAGGGTGGTACCTATCGTGTTGCTTTCGGACAGGGAACAACTGTACTGTTCTCGAGTGGGGATGCTCGCGTGGTAGACTTAGACGGGAGAAGCGTGGCAGTGGTGCTGCCCTCATCCATGAGGAACTAATGGACTCTTCGTCTCGATTTTGAGGGCGGCTCCTACCATCGCATCACTTCAGGTATTTGAGGTGGTACAGAATGCTTCAAAAGCAGAGGTGCCTTAGCCCCCAAAATACCCCAATAAAAGACCACAAAAATTCCAATACTTTGGAAAATAGTACTCAACAAAAATTTCAGCTTATTAAAGAAAATGTGTGCCTTAATCGCTACCTGGGAAGATGATGTTCCATCCGTCCGATTCTTGCTTTTCAGGCGCTCCTTCTAAAACACTATCTTCATCCTCAAAACTCTCGTGTCCTTGGGCCGCAGTTGAGAACGCAAGGATGGCTACAGAAGCCAGAATGCCAATAACACGTGACATGTTTGAACGCCTAAAAAACGAACAAATTACGATATCAATCGAAGTAACTTTTCTTTGAAAATTTAAGCTTTTTTGACTACGCAAAAAATTGTAGTAAAATAAATAATTTTTGGAGGGAAAAAATATCATCTGGTAGTATAGTTATATTGATTGATTAAATTCAAAAATAGTGTCTGAACAAGCACACTAACCTGTATATAGGTCTACCAACCAACCAACCTAACCAAAACAAAAGTAATTCGAGAGACAGGAAAACAAGAACGCGGAGCTATTGCCAGATCCTCCGTGAAACAACCCCATTGAAGAGCTTATTTCCAAAAGGCGTTAAGTCAAAATTTTCAAAAAATTACTTTTTGACGGAAAAATGTATAAAACCATGCTTGCGACCTATTTTCAATAAGTAGAAGTTCCAGTCGGGATTTTTTCATATTAAAAATAGAGGGAGAAATTCGTGTTTGTTTCCGAAAAGAATTAAGTCACAAGTGACTTTTGTGCTAAAAGGGATTAAGTCATTTTCCATCTCTGTCCCAGGAAAAAAAAAACATAGATCAGTTCTTAAAACTTTGCTGGAGCATCGAAAACTAATTTAAATTGTGCCATTTTCACTTACTATTTCAATGTTACGTAAACTGCGAGTAATCGTTTGCTTTTAATCACAACTCAGTAATCTCTCTCAAAAAAATGTTTTTAAGATCGAAATTATTAATTTTCTTATACATTTAAAAAAAAAAAATTATAATAATAAATGTTATTAATACGCAAGTAGTATTATTTCTAAGAAATATTTGCAATATTTAGAAGTACTTTTACGGCAAAATATATATTGATTTTTAAAAAGGAATAAATTTTTATATATTTCTGTTTTGCATTGCGAAAAACTTAAATTTTTAAAAATATCGTCTGAATTTAAATGATTATTTAGATCAAAACATTATTTTTATAAGAACTATATTTCAGCTATATTATTTAAAATAAGGTTAAGTTTGTAATAATATAATGAGCGTTTCGAAGGAAGAAGCTGTTGGTCTAACACCAACATAAACGAAGATAATGATAGTGATGAAGAAATAAAATTTGAAAATGAAGATATGTGGAAACTTCCTCCTAAAATTGTATATTCAAAATTTATGCTGCAATTATGTGAAAAAATACACTTGAATTACTTTCAAATGGAAATAAGTTGTTTCATTTTGTCTGTTTTTCGTTTCAAAAGGGAGCATAAGTCATAAGTTATGTTTCCATGAGGGGTTTAGTCAGTTTTTTCTTTTTTTATTTCTAAATAACTATATTGTCAGGATTTTTTTAACCATCTAATTTAGTGTTACTATCATCCATAGATTACTGAGAAAAATTATCTTTTCCTTAAAATCAATAATAAATCTTCCCCAACAAAATCGCGATTTCTGAAAAATGAAAAATGACTTAACGCCTTTTGGAAATCAGCTCTTCAGTTGATGTCCAATTAGCGTAGCTGTTATTCGGTTAAGCTTCATGTTGTTAAAATACATAAGCATAATAAAATCATATAAATATAAAAGGTTAGGTATAAAACAATTATTAGGGGTATAAAACATAATCATATAAAATCATAATACAACAAAATCGCGATTTCTGAAAAATGCAAAAAATTGACTTAACGCCTTTTGGAAATCAGCTCTTCAGTTGATGTCCAATTAGCGTAGCTGTTATTCGGTTAAGCGCTTCATATTGTTAAAATACATAAGCATAATAACGTGTTGTATTTTAGATAGGTAAAAAACAATTGGAAGGATTAGGTAAAAAAAAAAGCCTGGAGTTAATGTGAAGGAAACATACAAAACTTATTTTCTGAACTCTAAAGCCGTTAAAAAATAAACATAAAAATGACATCTAAGTTTTAAATAATTTTATCGCGATGAAAAACTATTAAGTTTACTTTTTGTTTTAATTCTGTAATATTTTCTCTCGTTTGGGCTTTTTATATGTTTTGAATAAACATTACTGAAACAAATAATGAAATATCCTCTGCCTGATTTTTTTAAAATTCTATCTTAGTTTGACAACTTTATAATAACGTTTCTGCAATACATGCTCTTTTTGTGTTGGTTAGATAGCGGATTCATTTGCGATATATTTATTGTATATGAGCGACTATTTTATATCTATAAAGGTTTAGAAAATACAGCTACTTTAGCGACCTTTTTTTAAGTATTGAAATGTTTCTTTTACGAAATTTTTTTTAAAGTTATGGTTTTGTCCACAAAATAAACATTCCGTTAACAAAATGTAGGGATAAGGCTATTGTAATATTTTTACCTATTCACACATATGATAAATGCTATTTCACATGGGATTATAGAAAGGCTGGTGTCCTTTCATTAGGACACTTCTTACCTACTTTCCAAATTGACCAAATGCTACAAAATTTAACGTGTGAGTTATTTACACATAATATAGCTTAATAAGATTTTTTTATTTGCTGAATTAAAAATTCAGAGCCGAAGGGACTTCTATGGTAAATTTACAATAAAATTACCATATTCATTATTATATTATATTTGTTATTAAAATTTTTTCAGTACAATTATAAATGTATTACGTACTTTGTCTTTGATCATGTGTAATTTCTCTTGCTGATTTAAGAAATTTTACTAAGGTTTAACCAAAAGAAACGTATTTTATTATGTCATTCTATATTTTATATAAGTTACCTAAGTAGAAGAATTTAGAATTTTTTCCGAGTCTTTAGTACTGTCAAAATATTTTAAATAAAAGAAAACTAGTTTTAATCGAGTTAAATGTCATTTCAATGCACATTTTATATGTTTTCCGAACAATTGACAATCGATTTGGGGAAAGAAAATTTGAATGAGATTCATCACTCTACTTAAATGATAGATACAAAGACTTATTGATATATTTTGCAATATCCTTACAGCTGTTTATTTGTCATATTAAGCCAACTTTTCGTTACATTGCATCAAAAGAGAAAAAATAAGTGTAAAAATGCAGTTAAGGAAGTTTATTATTTGTCATATGGTCTGTCACTGTTATGCATCGATAGTAACAGTTAAATGATTAAGAATAAAAAAACCTTTACAATATTTCAATCATTTTATATCTAAAATCAGATGTTGGAAACTTACTATGTATCAGTAAACACAGTATTTTTAAAATAGCTTTATTCGTTCTTAGATCGTTACAATCTGCTTTTAGTGCAAGATGGATGTCTCAAGAGGCCTACGACATAAAGCCAATTCCAAACGATTCATTGTCTAAGTGATATTCATACTAATTTAAGGGTTCGCATCCAAAAATGAATGAAAATATTTTTTACTGCCAATAAAGTAACAACTACACTCTTAAAACAAACGAGCGGTTTTAACTCAGTCTGAGTTAATTTCTACTCCTTTCCGGTGCCGAAAATGCACTTCCCCTATAGGAGTGGATTTCACTCTTTTGTTTTAAGAGTGTAAAACTCCATCTCGTCTAAAACAGTTTCTCTCAATAAATTAACAATAACTCCAAAGCTTTAATGGGATTTTCGAACGGCATTGTACACACTTACCTAACAGCCAATTCCAAAATACAAAAATCCGTTTTTTTCTACAGAAGCGAGAAAAACTGACTTCTGATGGTAATATGACCTTATTTAAGTAAAGATTTTTTTGGTTCACAGATGTGAGCATTTCTTATCTAGAAAATTCTCGTTTCCACGCGCCTATTGTAAAGGAAAAAGTACCATCTGTTAAGAAACCTCCCTGTATCTGTCAAAAAAAGTTGTTAGATAATTGTGTGTTTCATGTAAGCGACGATTTGAAGTTGCAATTTCTGATTCCGAAGGTATTCATACAATAACAAGGAAACGGTATTTTTCATAAGCACCGTGTTTTGATTTGTATCTTCCACATGTTTCAGTACCATCCGAAAGCAATGTTTAAAAAAGAATGCTTTTACCTTGAAAATGATAAGGCCAATGTTGATGTATTTTTATGAATGAAGAATAATTGCAATATTTCTGGAAAGGCAGAGGCTACGCGCACGGGCACCGTTCACGCATTACGTGTACGGGTATTAACGCGCATGGAACTTAACGGGCTTACTGGAACCGTGCTTACATTGCCTGCACGGACATGATATACTTGAAAGTTGAGATTACTTTTTTTTGGGCTCCGGGCAATTTTGTTTTCTCTAAAAAAACATCAGTATCCAACATGGGCTGTATCGTAGGGCGCCTTGAAAGCCTAAACACTCGTTTGGGGCCCCGGGAATTTTGTTTTCTCTATAAAAACATCAATTCTAGCCATTTGCAATGAAAGTTAAAAAAAATAGAAATTTAAATACTTCATGAAAACGTTAAAAATGCCCGAAAGCATGTTTTGAACCCGAGACCTTTTGAATACGAACCTTTTATGCTACCACTAAGCTACGGTGGTCAAGAGTGAATCGAACTAAAACTGTTAATAAGCCTCGGTCCTGCGCAGTTACTACCCTTACGCGCAATGCTTGTACGGTGCCCGTGTACGTAGACACTCCGTTCTGGAAACGAAATGCTATTTTTGGAAACTTTCTGGTCGTTTTAATCCTTTATGCACTGAATTAAGATTTAATTGTAACTATTTGCTGTTGCTTAATTTAAAGTTAGTTGTACCAGTAATATTAGTATACTACTGTAAAAAAAATTACTGGAACATGAAAGGCACTTTATGATGATTTTTTTTCCTTGCAACTAATAATTGGTAAATTACATTGACTACCAATGAAATTTTGTTGCATGAATATGATTTATCATTTTAGTCTTTAATGTTTTGAAACCAAACACTGCATCAATAAAATCCCTATTATCATCTATTTTCCGTCAAACGAACAATGAAAAGTAAAACAACGGTCTTTTAAAAGGGACTTATAAGTACCGTTATATTGCATAACAAGTTGCCGCAGGTTAACTTAAGTAAAACTTTTTGCAGAATTTAATTTACTACTGTGGACTTTAATATGACAAACCCATCAAAAAGTCCCACCTTGCCCCAATTTTCTCCAAATTGATCAATGAAGAGTAAAACAGCGATCTTATAAGGGGTACTTATAAGTTTAGTTTAGTTTGAATTATCGTCGCACTAGAGCTACACGAGGGCTATTGGCGACGGGCTTCGTATTTTAGAACCACAGTCAAGTGACGAGACGACACCTGAGTAGACACCCAACGCAACCGTTAAGGGATACATCGTACGCAGCGTTAGGACTTTGAAGGATATTTAACGTGTACCCCCCCACACGGGGTATTATTCGTCGGATATTTTGGCTGCACGGGCCGTTTATAGGTCAGCAGTTATTTTGGCCATGCCCGGACCCGAACCTGGGACCGTTCGCATGCTAGGCGAGCGCCTAACCAATTGGGCTCCCCAGCCCCCTTTGTTCTTTAATGTTTTGGATAAATAGCTATACTAAAGCTTAAAAATATGTATCACGATACTAATGGACGTAATAATTTTATTATACATATTTTAAAAAACTATACGATTTATAGTTTTTTGTCAATCGAACAGGGATATAATAATTTGTCTCCTTTCGCTCGCATTCTTAGGAACAACACAAATTTGTGTTCGTATAATATGTCATCTACGCAATTCTTGTTTTGAAACAACACAATACTGTAACGTTGACCTTTTTACACAATAGTTGTGTTCCACTTGTGTTGTTGGAGCAAAAGTTTTTTTCTGAGTGTAGATTGTATGTTTACAGTTTAACTAGGGGGGGGGGGGGGGGGGGGGGAGTAAAAAATAATCCAGCACTCTGGTTGTAATAAGGTCTTGTTATTATTCTTCTTATAACCCTATTAAATGTTATCTAATTTTGTCGTTTAAATTAATAACACCTTTTGAAAAAAATTAAATAAAAGATAACGTATAAGAGGTTTGTATTTAACGTTTTGAAAGTAAAATTCTTCTTATATTCAAAATTTTCCACATGACAAGATATTTTTATTTACGGATTACTATAATTCTACTTACACCTTACACCAATTTTAAATAAAGAAGATTATGTTAGCGTTATATATCTTAATTATTTCAAACTTAGTGATAATTAAATTTAGACATGAGTGAACTTTTTCTCACGAAAGAGATATAAGTTGTCAAAGATTACTTAAAATATTAAAAAAAATATGTATGTTCCTAGAAATTTTATTTGAAAGACGTCATAAAAGGTTTAAAATATTTTATCTATAGTTTAATATCTGAATATCTGAAGCGTATATTATTTAATTGTGTGCGTTGTTAAAAAAAAAAACAATAAATGTGTGGACGGATATGTGTGAATATCTTATAGAGGGTTAAATTTTTTTTAACGGAACCAAAGAAAAATTATTTCAAAATAATTCAAACACTTGCACTTTTACTTTTCTACTAGCAAATAAATACCCGTTCTCCGCACGGACTAAAAGAAAGTCTTAATCGATCCAAGTATATGTATCATTTAATCCATTCTAGGGTAATAAACTTATGTTATTGTTTCCGCTCATTATAAAGTATAAAATCCTGTTACTTATACTACTTTAAAATTCCAAAATAATAAAAATATGCTATAAAATGCACGCATAAAAGTCATCGTAATTTCCCTCTTAAACATATAAGACCTTTCAGCTTATTTGGCGCGTTTTTGGAAAAAATTTGGCGAGAAAAGAGATATAGCTACAAACACTCTTATTATACTGCTTTAGCACAATGGCCTTTGAACAACAAACCAGCTTATAAATTTGTTTAAAAAAGGATTATTTGGCGCGTTTAGGTAAGAATTTGGCGAGTTTGGCAACATATTTGGCGAAAAAGTGAAAACAAAACTCTAATATGTAGCTCCAGTACGATGGCATTGAACATCCCTCATAGTTATAATTTACGGAAATAGCTTAAATATGCATATTTGCAATCAACAGAACCATCAATGAAGAAATCATCACCTAAACCCACAATAAAATCCTAGAATGGAGACTGGACGGAATTACGTCACTTGAAACATGTCAATTAATTTTCAAATAATGAATTTAGTTTCTGAAGGTAATGGCAACAAAATAAAATAAACATTTTCAATTTTAATTATTTTTGTTAAAAGTTTTATTTAATTTTTTCAGAAGATGGCATTAGTAAAGTAAAAAAAATGATCGGATATGAGCCAAAGTGGTGTAGTTTTTTCAGAAAATTAGAATTTCCTTTAAAAATAGAACATTTTGAAACCTAAAAGTTCAAAAATCAATCTAAGTATGAACTATGCATTTGTGCCAAGTTACGAGTCAAACAAATGTCTAGTTTAAGAGTCTATAAGGAACATACCCACAAACACACACACACACAAAACTTCATTTTTAATTATTATTATAGATTATTTTCAACAATGTATTTTCTTTTATTTCGGCTTCATCTGTTAGTTCCCACCAACAGAAACAAATAACATCTAAATGAAAAACATGGCAACAGATAAGTGATAGTATTCACTTCCGATATTAGAAACGCCAGTGCTTAAAAAACCATAATATTACTGTCATTTTCCTAAAGAAAATTTGTTTTTTAAAATTAATAAAATATACTATAAAATTACATCCTAATTTACAAAAGACACATCTTATGTTACATCTGTTGAGACCAGATTATTTCTGTTTTGATTATAAAACAACATTTGAAATATACTAACGCAGCCTCCGTAGCAGAGATAGTGTAGTGGTCAGAGCACGTGGCGCATATGCCGAAAACGAGGGTTCGTATACGGTTCACGGATTCACTGTTTTTTTTTATTAACCAGCAATGTAGAAAATATCTGTTATGTACGAATACTTTTTGTATTGCATTGTTACGGGAAAAAAAAATTATCGTCATATTTTCCCCCTAAGATTACTTATATCTTCTAGCAGTTTTTAATCTATTATATCTTGTGTACTTGTAGACCCACTTTTTGTGTATATTTATGAATACAATTTTTAAAATGTACAAAATATTTTATGCCCATTTTAGAAACTATATTGATGTTTTGGTTAATCCATAGGTTATGTTGATTATGTAGAAATATTTTTTAGTACAGTATTATATTATTTAGAACCTAATAATAAAAATTTTCGACAAATCATATTTTTAGATTGGATGTAAATATCAAAAACTAAACACTACATTTCCTGGACAAATTATTAGACGCGCTGTATTTTTTAAAGTAATTTTATGCAATAATGGTATATTTAAACTACAATATTATTGATTTTTATTTAAAAGAATTGTTGTAGACTACATACTTGTATTTATTTTAAGATAATTATGATTAATTATGATTAAGATTAATTTATATTAATTATTTATTATAAGATTATTTATGTGTGGCATCATCATCTTCAAATGCAGGAGACAGTACTGTCTTGCATTGATAGCATGCCGCGCAGAATTAAAGCTTTGATAGCGGCTAAAGTGGCTCAACTAAATATTGACTTTTACTAACATTAATTTCACTTTTGTTTAAAACTTAATAAACTTATGCTTTTCTAAATAAATGCTGTTTCATTTGTGCAAATAAATCGGTAATTGATTGGATAATATAAAAATAAATCAATTTAAAATAATAAAACGGTACAATAACACCCGGTAATTGATATTTTACATGAAATCTTGCAGTGCGTCCAATAAATTGTCCAGGGACTGTATATCTATTCCAAATTGTGTCTAGACTTCTTTTAATATCCAACGTTAATATCCAACTTATTACTGGAGAAAATAATAAAAATTAAAAAAAAAATCAGAATGTTTTCACCAAAATCACCAAAAATTCTAGAGTAGTCCATTTAATGAAATTAATACGAGAAATTTGTTTCAAGTTATTTAAGCGAATATTATAGATTTTATCAATATATTCGTCTCTTATTACCCCGTATTCCACTATTATATAAATAGGTTGAAATATTTTGTAATTTGAAGTGAAATATACGTCTAAGAGGAAAACAAATTAGGTAATAGTTAATTTGGAAGTGCTTTATTTGTAAATACAAATCTGAATTTAAAAAGCATATAACAAATTAAAGTATGAAAAATAAGATATGATGCATAGTAAACTTTCAGATGATTTAGAATGATTTAGAAAAAATGTTCATTGCAAAAATGTTAAAATAACACGATTTTATCCATAAGAAAGTTACAAATTTTTACAGAGTCATACATTTCTTAATCATAATATGTCTTTGATACAGTTTTGAAGCATGAAAGTCATGTATGTTTTATTTTCTATGTTGCAGTTTTGATTAAATTATTGATAGTTCCTTTAGATATTCATTATGATAAGTCACAGATGACGTCCACATTCAACATTTACTGCTGCAATATTTTTTTCATTAAAATGTCGTTTTTTTTCAATTTGCAATACTTTTCCATACAGTTAAATTGACAAAGCATAATACATAATAAACTTAAATTGACGAAAACTTTGGTGTATACCCATATGATGCTCTATGTCCAAATCAAAACAAAAAAAAAATGTAGAAAAATCATTAATTAACCTAAATTTGTTGAGCCGATTTATTTTCACTCTACACTTTCTAGATTGAAAAAATTGCGACTCCAAAGATTTACTGAAGTTTTAGGGACCCAAATACAATTTTGCATAAAATCTCTAAAATTCTGGGGCCCTCAGAAATGAAGGGCGTTACACTGTATAAAGAAACGGGTTAATTTTACAGAAAAATACATATTTACAAAAAAAAATACTGTAATTTTCTTTAAACAGTTTTTTCGTAAAAAGACTGTTTGTAATAAAAACAGTTTTTTCTATCTTTAATCGCGTAAAGAGTACTGGAATGTAAGCATTTTAAGGAGACAGGGAACGTATACACTCTTAAAACAAAAGATTGAAATTCACTCCTATAGGAGAAGTGCATTTTCGGCACCGGAAAGGAGTGGAAATTAACTCAGACTGAGTTAAAACCGCTCGTTTTAAGAGTGTAGGACGCAGATTGTTTTCTTTTATTTCTTTTACCCACTCCGAAAAAGAGTGAAATTCACTCCTATAGGAGAAGTGCATTTTCGGCACTGGAAAGGAGTGGAAATTAACTCAGACTGAGTTAAAACCGCTCGTTTTAAGAGTGTAGGACGCAGATTGTTTTCTTTTATTTCTTTTACCCACTCCGAAAAAGAGTGAAATTCACTCCTATAGGAGAAGTGCATTTTCGGCACCGGAAAGGAGTGGAAATTAACTCAGACTGAGTTAAAACCGCTCGTTTGTTTTAAGAGTGTAGTTGGTTCAAAATATCAAATTTTCATTTTAACTTTCAATCACTAAAATTAATATTTACGAAATTTTTTATATAATACGCATCTGAATATGGGATTGGAGTTTCCAAATTTGGTAGTTAATTTCAATATAGATTTGTTTCCAGCTTCATATGTCATTATTTTAAAACACCGATTTTTAGCTTTTAGGTACACTTTCCAGCACAACTATTGCGTGTATCTGAAAATAATTTTTTTATAGAAATAAAAAAAAAGTCCAGTCAACGCAATGATAAACTCAATTTTGACGGTAAAACAATCATAATTTTAAGTTATTAACCTAAATAGAAATTTTGCACGTTTCTTAAATCAGAAAAATCGTCTTATTTTTACTCACTTAATATTTTTTTTTGAATATTTTTGGTTCACTGGTGATGAAAACATTATCACAGGAAATTTCCACCATTCTAGTAAAATAGAAAAAGAAAAAAGTGGGTACCTTAAGGTTGAAAATTGGTATTTTGGAATAACGACATTTAAAGTTGGCAACAAAGTTATATCGAAATTAACTACCAAATTTGCAAACTCCAGCCCCATATTCAAATGTGCATCATAGAAGTTCTTTCGTAAAGGCCCGATTCAGTAACTAAAGTTTAAATGGGTGTTTGGTAAGTATCCCCTTTTTTTCCCTGAAGTGACCAGGGGGTTCGATTTCCCGCGGGGAGGTAGAACTTGTTTTTTCCGTATAATTTGTCTGTTTAAAAGCAGCTTATGCATTAAAATTACTTATTGTTCGCATAAAATAAACAGATATCCTTTGTAATATTTTATGTGTTTTTTTGGCACACCAATCGACAGTTTTTTTCTGAAAAAAAAACAAGACACATTTTTTTACAGTGTAGGTCAGGGCCTAAAGTGCCCTTATGGAAGATCCGTCCCTTACTAAACAGTTAAAAAGTTTGCGAAGATTGCTCCGGAATCGTGGAACCTACTAGATACCACCACTATTTGGAGCCGTGAATTTACCGATTCTTTAGCATAATAACTTTGATACATCGCAAAAGTGGTGACTCAAAGCTCCAAATAGTGGTGGCAGCTAGAAAGTTCCTGGATTCCGTTGAAATCTTGCTGCAAAATTTTTATCTGTGTACATATATCGTTCATCCTAGTTTCATCGTATTTTATGGAAGAATTTGTCTGAGCATGTCCATCTTTTCGTCCGATATGCGCAGTTTGATGTCCAGAGGTCCCGGGACCGGCAAATTCTTGAAGATCTTGGCCGACACCCACTGGTACACTGGAGGCGAGCTGTAGTCACGCTCATACTCCAGACAGGTGATTTTCAATGGTCTGAAGGAAAAAATAATTTGTATTCATTTAATAATCAACAACCATAAAAAAAACCTTAAGGATTTTCTTATTAACACTCTTTTCTATATTGTCGTTGACCGCAATTGTTGCCCCCCCCCCCCTGATTATCTCCGAAGGCATGCAAGCAATTGAAAATTTTATGCTTTGTCCAAATAATAGTAACATACATTTATGAACTATGAACAACACTAATGTTAATTAGGGAAGATGACCAGAAAGACATAAAAAACTATTTTTATTAAGAGTAAAAAAAAGCTAAGCTACAATGAGCAGAGACATCCGAATACCCGCTCTCTCTCCAAGCACTGCCTTCTCTATGGACATATGGATCTATGGACATTATCATAGAGAAGGCAGTGCTCCAAGTGATCAGAAAATGGCGGTTAGCAACAGTTGTAGGGGTACACCGCTAGAGGGCTTGGGATGACCAGCGTTGTGTATGACAATAATAAAGAAATACAATAGATTTTCATCTGCTATGCCTTTATCTTTGGTATTTTAATTTCCTTGTATTGTTTTAAGCATTGTTTCCACATAAATTGTTGTCAATAAACTGCAGAAAGAACGGAAACATAAGTAGAAAATAATTTCCGGACCCGAACCAGGGACCTTCCCGCATGCAAGGCGAACGCCTTAACCAACTGGGCTCCCTTATAGAGCCGTTAATAGTCTCAATCAAAAATACATTAGCAAATTAAATGATGGCCCTTTATAAAAGTGCTCTACATTTTAACTAAACAATTGTTTGTTACAATTCGAAATAATTTTTTCATATAATTATTCAATGAAAAAAAATCAACTGATAATTACATTAAAAAAAACTAATACTTCTGCAAGTCACTGCCATTATCAATTTGTTGCTAATTTTTGACAGCCACTTTGCAATATTATTGCAGTTGTTATACCGATAATTTATATCCCATTTGCCGTTTACCAAATTACACAATATCCAATCCGATGAACACATTTATCGCTGTCTGAACACCATCTCTAGATGACGAAACAGATTGCAGAAGAACCGAGAGTCATGCTTACGAAGTGTGTTTGAGGCACTTATTCCCAAGGGGATAGTCATTCTTGAAGCATTCTCTCCTCAGCAGGTTGAAGTAGGTGTTCCCCACTGTGTTGGAAGGCAGACTGTTCACTTCGCTGAGGCAATCGTAGAAAACGTCGTCGCATTTGCAGCTCAACCTTAAAAGCAGGAAAGTAACTGATGAGTGGCGCATATCTCTCTGAGGGATACACACGTATAAACCCTTCACCTGGCTTTCAGGTTTTCCAGCAACACACTTAATTTTTAAAAATTTATAAATTTAATAATTTTATTAAATTTTAAAATTTAAAGTATAGAGGAGCCATTTATAACCATATACTACTGAAATATATAGTTTTTAAAAATATTTAATAAATTAAATAATAATTAAAGTTTTTAATTTAAATCTCATGCAGTGAAAACAAGTTTACACTTAAGCCAATTTGCTTATCCCTCAGAAGGATACAAACCAAATATTATTATCCGTTACAATCAAAGGAGACTGTCTCTCTGTGTTAATCCAACGAAGGAAAAAAAGAGCTTTCTAAGCCAAATTATTCTGGCTGTATTGAATCTTTTTTACAAAAAGTTTTTTTATATGATAAATGTAGCTGGCTTACAGAGCTCTATAATTGCACTTTTCGAAACTGAATATTTTTTATTTTTCGTGTGTACGAATATTTTGTTGTAAAATTATTTATTGAAGTTTTTAAAAAAAAATTTCGAAACTATTACAGAAAATGGTATTACAGAACCTTGTAAGTCAACCACATTACTCAGGTAAACCGTCTGTGAAAATATTCAATACAGTCGGGGCCCGGATGGCCGAGTGGTTTGGACCATTACGCCTAGCAGTCTACGCGCTGACAGTAAAAATTCTTTCTGTGTCTGTCTTACTTGACTAAGGCTTCATAAGCGGGTCTCTGATCAAGCACACAAGCCGGAATATATATGTACCTCCTCCCCCCCCCGCTCAATACAGCCGAAAAATATTATAGTAATATTATAATAAAATATTACTGGCTTAGAAAAATATTATAGTTCTTCATTGGATTAACATAGAGAAAATACTTCAGTTCGGCTGACTGACTTCTAAAAGATTTCAAATTAAATTATTAAGAGTGATGTATGTCAATATTTGAATTGACATATATTGACATTGCTTAATATTTTCTTTTAAATTATTCTTGCATTTTAGTGTATTTTTTAAAAAATAAATACACAGAAAAGTTGTTTGTATGTATGAGAAACGTTTGAAAGAATTACAAATTATCCATTTTTTAAAAATTATCTTAGTTGTTTTTCGTTTATTCTTTTTTTCTTTTACAATTTGTCTGTTAAAAAGCAGATTTCGAGTTAAATCCTTACAAATTGTTCGCATAAGAAAAACAGATTATTTCTCTCAATTATACGGTATTTTTCTGGCGTACTAGGCGTTTGAAAGTTTTTTTTCTGTAAATTAACAATAACATACATTTTCTTACATACACTGTAAAAAAACCTGTTGTACAAGTTTTACAGAACCTGTAAGACATATTTAATTCGAATGGCGGAGCGGTTACAAATACAGTTAATACAACTACATCAAAGATACAGTTAATAAACATTAACGCTACAGAAACCTAATGCGCGGGAACGAATCAGAACGATGATCTCAATCACGTGAATCTTTCACGTTTTCGAATTTCCCTCAGGGGCAGGTGCATTTGATGGGTTGTGAGTGTGACGTCATGTTAACGAAGATAAAAGCAGTTATAAACTGTTTTTCTAAAGAACAGTTTTTAACTGTAAAAAATATGGTATTTAACTGTTAAAACAACAGGTTATTTTTACAGTGTAGTACTGGTAGATTCATATTAATTCGTTAACAGTAGGCTGGTTTTCCATTTGTGACATGAAAAATTAATGGGACTTAACATGTACGCATTTAAAGAAGTATTTCCTACTTCGTGAAGGGCGACTTGTTTGTCAAATTGTGTTTAGTTTCGCCAGCGAGAACGATGTCGTCGCACTTGTCATGAGCTCGACAGCACCTGTCGGTGTCAGCGTGGCTGCCCAAGTCGTCGTCATTTGAGGCTGTGTCCCCGTTTCCGCACCATTTTGTACCTAGAAAAATAGAATTGATACAATTTAGTATTTAGGGATCTACACATATTTCACATGTATCGCTGTTACTTAAAAGTAGTCTTTCATGTTTTTTATATACGTAAAAAATGACTGCCATTCTGCAGATGTAAAACTTAATCCGAACTGTTTTGGTTCAATATAAATTGCATAATTTAGAGTAGATAATTCTTATACAAATGTTAGAACAATTCACGATCAAATATAAAATAGAGTTTCATTGAGGTTGTTCGATTAGATGATATTTTTTGTCAGCCGGAAGTCGGCTTTATGAAAATTGGATTAACATGACATTTTCTGTGTTAGTTGAAATGAAAAAAATAGTTTTTGAAGCATAATTATTCCAGCTGTACTAAAAATTTATTACAAACGTTTTTTTAGATGTTACATGTAGCTAGCTTAAAAGGCTCTAGAATTACATTTTTTGGAATTGGTTAGAATTATTTTATCGAAAAATTATGTTTTGAAAATCAAAAGAGTATTCAAACCAATTAAAAAATAATTACAGAGACATTTAATAGCCAGCTACAATTATCTTTTGAAAGCAGTTTGTAAAGTATTCGATACAGCTGGTGTAATTAAGCTTCGAAAATTAATTTCTCTTGTTAGATTTACATACACTCTTAAAACAAAAGAGTGAAATCCACTCCTATAGGGGAAGTGCATTTTCGGCACCGGAAAGGAGTGTAAATTAACTAAGAATGAGTTAAAACGCTCGCTTTAAGAGTGTAGGGCGTAGATTGTTTTCTTTTATTTCTTTTACCCACTCCGCAAAAAGAGTGAAATCCACTCCTATAGGGGAAGTGCATTTTCGGCACGCAAAGGAGTGGAAATTAACTCAGACTGAGTTAAAACCGCTCGTTTGTTTAAGTGTATAGAGAGAAGACTTCAGTTAAAAAATCCGACTTCCGCTCTCATTTCCAACTAAGCTCAATTTTTTTGAGGTTTCATTAAAGAAACAGCACATTTTTCTTTCTTGCTTCATATACAAAACGTTGTCACATTCGTAAAAATCATATTAAAAAGATAGTTTGATTCTTTAATTCATATTCAGACACTCTGTCGCTTTAGCACCGGTAAAGCATTACGTTAAATGCTGTGATTTGCAACACAATCACATTTCTAAAGGACATTCTGACATCGATTTTAAAGAATTATTTTCTGATCTACAAATATTTTCAAATGCACCTCTATTAAAATTCGACAAAATTGACATATTTAAAAAAATACCAAGCTACTGCACTGTAAAAAACCTGTTGTTTTTATAGTTAAATACCATATTTCGTACACTCTAAAAACTGTTCTTTAGAGAAACAGTTTATAACTGTTTTTATCTTCGTTAACATGACGTCACACTCACAACCCATCAAATGCACCTGCCTCGGGGAAATTTCAAGACGTGCAAAGAGTCACGTGATTGAGATCATCGTTCAGCACAAATACCCAATACTAGCCTCACGCTGACCGCTCAGGTGTCGATCTCGTCACTTGACCAGGGTTTTAAATTACGAGGCGTTATTGGCTGTGTTAAAGCTCCTGAAGGAGGCTAGAAATAGACAGCCGGAAACGATTACCTTACCTTACCTTACTGGCCTCACGACCGAGTAAATTACTTTGTCGCAGACGGCTCAGTATTGGGCTTGCACGCAAGAGTTTCCTGGATCAAAACCGGGCCCGGTCCATACCTCTTCCAGGAACCTCTTGCGTGCGAGCCCAATACTGAACCGTCTGCGACAAAGTAATTGCTCGGTTGTGAGGGCTAGTATTGGCAGGGAGAAACTGTTCAATTAACGGGGGAAAACTTTTAAATTAACAGTTTTCCCCTGCTAAATTAACAGTTTCTCCCTGTTAAAATTACAGTTTTCCTGTAAAAAAAATTACAGTTTTAAACTGTAAAAAAACAGTTATTAACTGGCTTCAAAGTTGACAGTTTTTAACTGTATAAAGAACAGTTTTTTTTTTACAGTGTGGATGTATTTCCAAATATGCGTGATGCTCTTCGAATTTTAGAAACTGTGTCAATTACTATAACCTCAAAATAGTGAAGTTTTTCAAAGGTGATTAAAACCTATTTCTATTCAACTACCACAATGAATCAAGACCGGCTGTGCGCACTGTCTGTAATTGGTATTGAAAGTGAGATTGCAAGACCCATTAGCCAAGGTCAGGTGCGCTTCTCATGCAAAATGTTTTATCAATTCACGCTCAAATAGAAAACTAAGGCAAAATGAAAGTTTTGTTGAGATCGTTTGATCATATGATTAGACGACATATGTTTTCCATAAGTTTGGAAAATAAATAAAATTTTTCAAGGGTTAAAATACAATGATCAGTCAAGCTTTTGAAAACAGATTTATCAGGAGTCATTTCTAGAATAGTCTACTCTAAATATTCTAGATTCTCTATATTCTATGCAAATGTTTATCAATTAACGCTCAAATAGAAAACTAAGGCAAAATGAAAGTTTTCTTGAGATCGTTTGATCATATGATTAGACGACATATGTTTTCCATAAGTTTGGAAAATAAATAAAATTTTTCAAGGGTTAAAATACAATGATCAGTCAAGCTTTTGAAAAACAGATTTATCCGGAGTCATTTCTAAAATAGTCTAAATCAGGGGTTCCCAACCTTTTTGCACCTTCGTACCACTTGACTTTTTGAGAAATTTTGGCGTACCACCAGACCTAAATATTTTTATAATATTTGCTTATAATAAAGGAGAAATAAAAAGATTAAAATGGTATTAATTTACAGTTTTATTTATTACACTGGCCTAAAAACATACAAATAAAAAACAAACTCAGCAAAAAAATTAATCAGCATATAAAATAAACTTTTATTGTCTTTAGTGCAAAACTTGATGTTGTTTGCCTGTGATTCCAATATCAACATTAGGAGTAATGGAACATATATTTACTCTTAAGTTATCTTCTATCACACAAGTAACAAATGACTCGCAACAAATGACATAAAAAAAATATTAGCATCATGTTGCTCACATCACTCACGCGTACCACCTGAAATTTTCCCGCGTACCACCGGTTGGGAACCCCTGGTCTAAATATTCTAGAAGCAGTTCATTAACTAAATATTTTGCAAATATTTTTTTTTCACCATGTACTCTAATATCTCTATGTGGAGGCGTCAAAGATCATCGCAGGATCAAGCAATTATCAAGCTCTATGTTTAACCACTTAACGATTGGATAATTTTCAAGAAAACGGTCAAAAAGTGCCTATTTGTTATCCTTGAAAATTGCATAAATATTTGTGCATAAACAAAATAAATATATTCATTTTTAATTTTTCATTTGTTTTTAGCTTAAAATTAAAACGTCAAAACGGAGGCGTCAAAAATCATCGCAGGATCAAGCAATTATCAAGCTCTATGTTTAACCCCTTAACGATTGGATAATTTTCAAGAAAACGGTCAAAAAGTGCCTATTTGTTATCCTTGAAAATTGCATAAATATTTGTGCATAAACAAAATAAATATATTCATTTTTAATTTTTCATTTGTTTTTAGCTTAAAATTAAAACAAAAATTGTAAAACTCAACATTCAGAGAAGTAACAGAGACTACTATGTACTGTATATTTTTCACTACTACACTCTTAAAACAAACGAGCGGTTTTAACTCAGTCTGAGTTAATTTCCACTCCTTTCCGGTGCCGAAAATGCACTTCCCCTATAGGAGTGGATTTCACTCTTTTGTTTTAAGAGTGTACCTAGAGTTCAAAGAAAGCAATAAAATTTTTAAAAAAATATGTGTTTTAAACATTGCAAAGAATTTAAACTTGCTAATAATATGAATAAAGATTAGTTATTTTTTTCTTTTGTGATACATTTTAATGCATAAGATACGCAGACCAACGTCACAATCTGGGCAGTAGAACCCCAATTTCCTTATCTATATTTTTATCTTATTGGCGCGTTACTACTGAACACTCCGGCCCGGAAATATCACGGGATGCGGGAAATAGAGTCGAACATCTTTTTACGGAGTAATATTATACCTTAGGCTGATACAATCTCTTACATCTATGGAACTTGCTGTTTTTTATAACGAATGTACTCGAAAACTTGATTATATATTATTTAACCCTTTAAGGGTCTTGTATGGTAACAGATCTCTATACAATTCTAATGAGGAAACTTTGGCCCCTGTTTTTTTAATAAAGTATACGACATGTATTCACGAAAACTTGCCATTATAATATTATTTAACCCATTAAGGGTCTTGTATGGTAACATATCTCTATACAATTCTAATGGGGAAACTTTGGTCCCTGTTTTTTTAATAAAGTATACGACATGTATTCACGAAAACTTGCCATTATAATATTATTTAACCCATGAAGGGTCTTGTATGGTAACATATCTCTATACAATTCTAATGGGGAAACTTTGGTCCCTGTTTTTTTAATAAAGTATACGACATGTACTCACGAAAACTTGCCATTATAATATTATTCAACCCCTTAAGGGTCTTGTATGGTAACAGATCTCTATACAATTCTAATGTGGAAACTTTGGCCCCTGTTTTTTTAAATAAAGTATACGACATGTACTCACGAAAACTTGCCATTATAATATTATTCAACCCCTTAAGGGTCTTGTATGGTAACAGATCTCTATACAATTCTAATGGGGAAACTTTGGCCCCTGTTTTTTTTAATAAAGTATACGACATGTATTCACGAAAACTTGCCAAAAAATACAGAAGAAAGTTATTTGCCATTTATAAAATTAATAGTAATTCTTGAGTATTTAATAAAGTTATAGAATTAAAAACTTTTTTTAGTAATTATTCATAAATACAGATGGCAGCATTAACGGCATGTAAATATCTATACAAAATTTTTTAATTTTAGTTTATTAATAAATATAAAATTTACTAATAAATTATTTTAATGAAAAAATAACTTTCTTCTGTATTTTTGGTAAGTTTTCGTGAGTACATGTCGTATACTTTATTTAAAAACAGGGGCCAAAGTTTCCCCATTAGAATTGTATAGAAATCTGTTACAAATACAAATACAAAAATTGTCGACCAAAAACAGGCCAGAGACCCAGCAAGGTTGGTCCAAAATAAATCTAATACTTTACCAGTTTCCAATGACTATCAAGATTCTTCTTAAAATCTTCTACTCTCTTCGAATACACCACATAATCTGATAAAGCATTCCAGTCATTGACAACTCTATTGTAAAAATAATGTTTTCTTACCTCCCTTCTAAAGCATGATTTATTCAATTTCTGAGCATGTCCTCTGTTCCGGATATTTAAGGTAAAACCTAATGCCTTCATGTCTGCCTGTTTTATGAACTTGAATAACTGAATTAAATCACCCCTAGCTCTCCTATTTTCCAGGGAATACATGTTTAAAGATCTTAATCTGTTATCATAATCAATACCAGATAGACCCTTAATCATTCATTACCATACAAGACCCTTAATTGGGCTGTCAATTTGCGAAATATTAGGATCTCACCGGGGAATATGACGTTCCAGCTGCTTGCAGCTTCCGAACTTCCTTCGGAATCTTCAACTTGTCTACGTCTTCTGGTCATGTCAGAAAAGGAGTCGCATTCCTCTCGGATGAAGGCCATTTCTTCTTTGGTCGGACGTCGGACGGGCTCGTCTCCAGACGTCTTTAGGACTTCTTGGATCAACTTTCTAAAAGTCACAAAAATGGATAGTGTTATAGTCTGTCTATTTACTATGCGAGCCTCGAAAAGACTTTCTTCCCCCATCCCTTCGCCTGGTTTTCTAGGAAACGGGGGAGAGCATCGCTTTTCTAAACCTAACGCGTTTGAGGTTCCTTTGTGAGGTTAGCAATCCGAACAGTTCAAACCCAAGTAGGGAGGGGAAAAAACGGAAACCACGACACGCTCACGCCGTTTCCAAAAAAGCCACAGGCGGGGATGGGGGACGAAAATGCTTTCGAGGCTCGCATTCTAGATAGACAAGGTATAATAATTTCATTGCCTATGATAGTATGTACTTACTTTCAGGTTGTCACGCTGAAAAAAAGTTGTTGAAACGCTATTGGCTTAGAAAGGACTGAATTGCCACTAAATTGTCCCGATAGAAACGCACTAAAAACGCATTTGTCAACTTGACAAAATTATTAGTTGTCGTGACGGTCTACGACAATTACCCATAGATAAATATTTTGCTCACTGTACAGAAAATTATGCTGTATAGCAAAGCCAACATGATTCCGGACCGCCGTAACGAAGAAATTCTTTATTTGTAGCCATTATCTGATTGACTTTGCTAAGAAATATGGTAAATGTTGAGAAAATACGTTTTACCCATGTTATGGGTAGAAAATGATTTTTGGAACAGCTATGATATAATGGCTGTTCTCCAATGGGCGATTTGCGCTACGTTATCATGCACGAAAATGCCTAAATGTGGTAAACTCTACTTCACATTTCATAACAACTCGATATGTACAGCAACCCTATGCGTTAAATTTTCAATACGGCAAAAATTCGCTAATGAACAGACCTGTACCGTTTTTTGCAGTGTATAGTACAGGCCAATAGCAAGTAATTCAAGTTCTACTATTATGGGCAGATAAAATGCAGTAACCATCACAACAATGAATTGGACATATTTCGTTCTGAAATAAATAGTGTTTTAGTGCAATTTCGTAAAATTTAGAGTTATTGAGTATTTCAAACAATGGTTTCAAACAAGTCCGTAGTCTAGATACTGCAGTTTTCCTGCCCATTTCTGAATAACTCTGCCGTGGGCGAGTAATCTGCAGTAACCACAACAATCAGTTGGGTCATTTTTGTTCTGAAATAATCAGTCTTTCAATATAATTTCATATGGGTAGAGCACGGCCTACTCAACTACTAAGGCCGAAGAAGCTTTCCCAAACAAGCTCGGGGACGGAAATTTTGACGTCATAGTTCCGAGTGACGTTGTACCGAAGACGAAGACAACCTGTCTCGAAACCTGTTCGGAACCACTCGTTCACGGCTGACCACAATTTTAGGGTTCCGAATGCGTCCGAACTAGTTTCTCGATCTTCGGCACTGCGAACAGTGACGTCAAAATTTCCGTCCACGCTCATGTTTGAGAGAGCTTCTCTGGCCTTGTTATTGAAGTTGGCCGTGGTTAGAGTTGTTGAGTACTTCAAACAATGACTAGTTAAATGATTAGTCGAAGCCATTGGTCTAGTTACTGCAGTTTTCCTGCCCACAGCAGTCTACTCACTGGTCGGTGTACATCTGGCACTGGAATCCGTCACCGTAGTCGTTTCTCCACGACACCACCACCACCTTTCTGTCGGCCTCGTCGTTGGGATCCTGGAGCACTGTCATCTTTTCCCGGAGAATGGATCCGTAAACGACGGATACCAGGACATGAAAGTACAGGAAAGTCTTCAGGACGAGATCCATGATGACACCAGGGGATGATTATGGCTGCCTGCAGGTATGAAAGAAAAACTTGTAGCAGTTTTATTTGAATCACTGTAAAAAAGTCGTTTTTACAGAGAAAAAACCTGTAAGGTGCCAGAAAAATATCGTATAATTCACAGAGAAAAATTGTTTATTTTATACGAAAATTTTTTTCCCCAACGTGGCTGCGTTATTGGCGGCTAAGCTTTTGCAGACTCGGCATATTGCCAAGTACTGAGAGCCATTTTCTATGGCACCATCTAGACGACTCAGTAGTAGTTAGAAATGAAAGAAGCTGGATCACTGTTTGGTTTTGGAAGAGAAAAATATGCGCTGAAAGAAGCTGGATCACAGTTTTGTTTTGGCAGAGAAAAATATGCGCTGAAAGAAGCTGGATCACTCTACCAATTTTGACGCTCAGATTACAATGAATCTAAGTTCTCTGTGTATGTTAAAGTATGTCGAGATTTTTAACTTTGCCAAGGGAACCGAAACCAAATGGATACTCAAGTTATCTTTTACATGCTACGTAATCATACGACAAGCGTGCAAATGATTTTTTCACAAACAAAATCTGATGACTCAGCCGGGGCTCGAACCCGGAAACTTGGGCTCATGAGGCGTAATACCTTTCAGCCACTGAGCCGCCGGAATTATAAACTGCCGATGTGCGAACCAAGGACGTGCTCTCAACTAAGCTATTTAGGCACATCTCAACACACAGTTGAAAGTGTTTCAACTAATGTTCATTCGGTTGTAATATAGTACTCTTTATGAGGTTACAATCAACTGTTTTTACTTTAAGCAGCAGATTTTTTGTTACAAAAAACTGTTGAAAGAAAATAGCAGTATTTTTTGTAAAGAGAACTGTATTTTTGTAAATATATAGTATTTTTTGCTTGTACATAATTTTTTTTGCAAGTATATGGTATTTTTTGTAAATACAGTGTTTTTTTTTGTAAAACTAACACATTTTTTATAGTGTGGTATGCAAAATGAACTTGTAACAATATTGCAAAATTATTTAGGCACATTCAACACACAGTTGAAAGTGTTTCAACTAATGTTCATTCGGTTGTAATATAGTACTCTTTATGAGGTTACAATCAACTGTTTTTACTTTAAGCAGCAGATTTTTTGTTACAAAAAACTGTTGAAAGAAAATAGCAGTATTTTTTGTAAAGAGAACTGTATTTTTTGTAAATATATAGTATTTTTTGCTTGTACATAATTTTTTTGGCAAGTATATGGTATTTTTTGTAAATACAGTGTTTTTTCTGTAAAACTAACACATTTTTCATAGTGTGGTATGCAAAATGAACTTGTAACAATATTGCAAAATAGCAATCGATAAATTTGAGACACTGTTGGCAATATTTTTTTTAGTTTAATATTATTTTGTATGTTTAGTTGAATAAAAAAAACTTTTGGTATTGAAACTTTTTTGTGTAAATTTATTTTTCAGTTGATCTACTTCTTAGAAATATTTTCTTTTCTATTTTTGATATAGTCTTTATATTTCTAAAGTACAATTTTTGATTGAAATTGCTTCAATACGTCTTTAAAAAAATCTGCTCCAAAACAATTTTGTGGGCATTTTTAAAACAAGGCCTGACCACCATCAAACAAACTAAGGTTGTATAAAACTACACTACTTTTAATGACCACTCAATAAATAAAAACATTTCAAAGAAATTAATTACCCTGTAAGGTCATTATATTAATTAAAAATCTACAAGTTCTAAGGCCCTCTACGGATGCACGATTTTATTAAAAGCCTTTTTATGACGTCCGCAGGTACAAGGGACTCGTGCACCAAATTCGTAGTCCGTTGCTCAATTAGTTCGAGCTGTAGGAGGGGTTTAGATAGACCAGGGGTTCCCAACCTTTTTGCACCTGCGTACCACTTAACTTTTTGAGAAATTTTGGCGTACCACCAGACCAAAATACTTTAATAAGCGTATAATATTTACTCTTTTATAAAAGTGTTCAAAGGCTTTTTGAATTAAATTCCTGAGAAAACTTCACATTTAATGGTTAGGTATTTGTTTATTTATAACATGCTTATAATAAAGGATAAATAAAAAGATTAAAATGGTATTACTTTTCAGTTTTATTTATTGCCCATAGGTCTAAAAACATACAAATAAAAAAATTAGTACAAACTCCGCAAAAAATTAATCATCATATAAAATATACATTTATATAGTCTTTAGTGCAAAACTTGTTGTTGTTTGCTTGGGATTAAAATATCAACATAAGGAGTAAAGGAACTGATCTTCACTCTTAAGCCCTCTTCAACACTTACTCTGCTTCTATGCGTTTTTTTTATGCACACACACACACAAGAGTTCAGAAAATCAACTCTCACACAAGTTGGTTGGTTGGTTGGTAGACATATATATTCAGGTTTGTGTGCTTGGTCAGCGACCCGCTTATAAACCTTCGTCAAGTAAGACAGACACATCAGACAACACACACATACAAGTGGATCCATCTAATTTTTAGAGACAGAGGCCAACTAGAGGATCCCCAGAATTGGCTTGTCACCCCCAGAGGTATTGATTTGGTATGGGAACTTAGAGGACTTTCGGACCCAACAGATTTAACGAGCACGTACTCCGCATATACTCGGTAGGTCTTCAGTGGTACCGGGACTCGATCGCAGGACCTTCCGATCCCGAGACCGAGACGCTGACCACTAGGCTCACTACGGCCCCTCACACAAGTAACTCGTGTGACGAATGATATCAAAAATAGTAGCATTATGTTGCTCACATCACTCACGCGTACCACCTGAAATTTTCCCGCGTACCACCAGTTGGAAACCCCTGAGATAGACTGACAGGCAGAACAATGTTCAGAAACCTCTTTTTCGGAATCAGCACCCTCCAAAAATTTTAGAACACATTCTCCATTTCGGAATGTCGACCCCATTGCTATACTTTCATTACCTTATATTTTTTTATAAGTTAATAATCGAAAGTAAGAAGTCGACATACCCTAATCCGTTTTATATTATTACTCACTTACGAGTAAACCACAGCGAGTTAGTTACTAGGATATATTAATATAAGATTTCTAAAGATAGCTTATAAATGCGTATGATCAACATTAGTTTAAAACATGTTTTATTCCCGAGTTGTCCCCTTACACTATTTTGAATTGTTCAAAAAAAAATAAATATATTTTTAAAATATTTGTTTACAAGATAAATAGATTTATGTGACCAGATAAGTTTGTGCTTAAAGCCTAGAGAAGGGTAAGAGAGTAAGTTATGTAACGTGTTATTAAACTGATGAGATATTTTCTGTGTTATTGAAATGGTTAATTAGAGTTAAGATGACGGAGACATGATAAGAACAGTAAACACTATATTATCAAAAGCGGGTGAGAGAGAGTTTGACAGAACACCCAAATCTAAAGTAATATAGTTGACCCTTTCCCTCGCAATGATTCCATTTGGAATAATCAAACTTGCGATTTTTTTTCTCACTATGTAAAACTCGCACTTGTTTCAAATAAATTTTATTAAATTCTCCATACATTTTCGATAAAGCTATACTTTCTTTTTGTATCATTAGATGTAATAATTATTTCTTTTGTAGAATTACATAATGCTGCTTGTAGTTAAATGAAAATACGAAAAACATTTCAAAAATAAAATTGATGAAATAAAATAATCATTATTTGATTAGAATGATTCCAATTCCCCCCCCCCCCCCCTAAATTTTAGTTAGTTAGAGATTTTTTAGATAGATAATAAATTTAGTGCATCGGGCTTTGACCCGTTTACAATGGTTGGCAAAATTCAAACGTAATAATATTACAATAATACCATTACATAATACTAACATGTAGCTTTGCGCAGAGGCAGTGTCATAACCAATGATGTTCTACCGAGGCGTGACTATTGCTAGTTGAATACTTTTCACTAAATTTAAGTTTTAAAAAAATTAAGATTTTTTCCCTTCTTTTCACCATTTCATTCTGGATGGTATATGGGTAGGTACATACATATTCCGGCTTGTGTGATTAATCAGAGACCCGCTTATATAAGCCTTCGTCAAGTAAGACAGACACAGAAAGAATCTTTACTGTCACAGAGAAAGGAAAGTACACCCACGGCGAAGGCGGGAATCGAACCCGCACCCGTTACAGCGCACAGACTGCTAGCGTAATGGTCCAAACCATTCGGCCATCCGGGCCCCCTCTGGATGTATAATGAGTATATTTCACAAATTTTAGATTTGTACAATAAAAAATGAAAAGTTGGGACTGAAAAGGTTAAATGAATCACATACTGGGGGTAAGGGGCTAGGGCAAAGATAACAAAACTGATTTTGCCAACATTTTCAATTTATTACCAAACTATTTACTGAATTACAGTTGTAGATGAATTGAATGATTGAAAATCCATGTACGTACACTTGTACATAGCCTTTCGAAATCCGTTAAATATTGCAACAATGATCATTTAACTAAATTTATTACTGAACTATTTACTGAATTACATTTGTAGATGCATTGAATCATTGAAAATCCATGTACGTACACTTGCAATTGTACATGGTCTTTCTAAGTCATTTAACTATTGCAACATTGACCATTTAACTGTATGAACATCTTTTTAAACAGCTTCCTAACAAAAGTCTTTCCATCAAAATGAAATATGAGAACTTTAGCAGTTGGAAAAACATCTGCTGTTAAAGTAACCTTTATAAGAATGGATTTGAACCATAACCTTATCTTGTACAGCAGGTGTTTACAAAATAAAGCACAGCCCTAAATTTCCGTAAAAGTCTTTCATCAGTGGTTTTAAAGAAAATTTTAACATAGTCGAGTTTAGTCGTCTCTTTCAAATCCAGAGATATATATTTTTCCAATTTTGAGTTGGTTGTGTTTTGATTGCTATAATACAGATCTAGAAAATAGACAAGTTTTAAACTTTAAAAAATATAGATCGAATTTATATCACATGAAGAAAGTTGGGATTTGCTTGGAACAGGCCAATAAGTTTGCATCAAAACGTTTCATTTTCTGCTACAGCGCTACTGGCGCAAGCTGCTGCAAGTTTATTTATTACACACCTTTTGATGTATATGTCAGTGTTGTGTTTGAATACTTTTGGTTTTCAAAACGTGTTCAAAAATCAAAACTTTTGAGAGCGAGAGATAATATGGTCTTCCTATAAGTATATACTCCTTGTAATTTTTTTCAGATGATTTTTACAAAGCTGCCGCCAGTATGCTTTTAAATTTAAAAATGTAATAATGTACCATAAGAAAACAAGTAGGTTTGTAACAGAATCTCAGCCCGCTTCCACACAACATTTGTGTTCAACAGGAAAAAGTTACCAAACACAATATTAATTCTATTATAAACATATACACGCTAAATTTGGCTAGTTTCATTTATTTTATTTCGAAAATTCAATAATTATTTCTTCCATAATTATTCAATAATTATTATCGTTTGCAAAAATAAATTTATATTTCAAAGAATAAATATGTAATATTCCTCTCTTTTAAATAGAACCAAAACATTTCATATCAGCATACAAATAAAGAATCTTTTTGGGAAATATATTTGACGTCATTTCAAAGTGATTGATGTCGCAAAAATAAATTATTTTAATTTATTAATTAAAAGAATTAAAGTTTCTCGAGTGATTGTTGCGAATGACAATGGTGTTTTAATTCTAATAAAAATGGATTCTCATGCTTTTTAACAGAGCATTAAATTTTGAGGTTTTTTAAATAATTAAAATACTTCGAATTCGAATTTTTTTTAATGAGATTTTCAATGTCTTCCAATTTCGATGCGGACAGACAGACAAACGGACTGAACGATTATAATACCTTCCACTTTTTACGTTATAAACGTAGTGTGGAAGCCAAAAATAAACATTAAAAGTTGTACACTTTCGCATGCTTAAGGAAGGGATTCTTCTCTACATTATTTGTAAATAACGTTGAAAGGTGTATTACATCTGTTAGTCAACAAAATATTTGAAAATAGTAACAGCTACAAAAAAAAAGAAAAATGCTATGAAAACAATAAAATGTTTCACATATTCTTAGTATGTACCAGATGCACTGCAAAAGAAATCCTGAAATTTAACGGGTTTTCGGCCTTCAGCAGAAGTCCTGGCTTTAAATGTCAATAAATTAATATTGGTCCCATTATGATCTATAAAATTATGTTGTGTAGCCCGTAAACATTATATGCCAATTATATTACGACCCCCTGATCGTAAACTAATATTGTACAACGTAATTAGGTTTTTATCCAGCACAAATTCGTTTGCAGGCGGGCTGGGTTTAAAACCCGAGAGCTACTCGGGGAGAGGCGGACGTTCTGACAACTCTGCTATTAATTAACTTAATTTTTATATATTTAAATGCCTTTTTTCCTTCGTTCAAGCTGCAGATTTAAGTGCGTATGAGCCAAAATGACAACGGGTCTCCAAACCAAAGTACCTCTTTGTTAATCCAACGGTAAAAAAATATTTTCGAAGCCACATTTCTCCTGCCGCATAAAATATTTTTTCGAATGCTTTTTTTATATGACAAATGTAACTGACTTACAGGTCTCTATAATCCCACTTTTTGAAATTGGTTCAAATATTTCTTTTATTTTCAATAAATAATTTTACACAAAATATTCGAACCAATTTCAAAAAGTCAAAAAGTGGGATTACAGATCTGTAAGCTGTAAGCTACATTTACCATATAAAAAAAACCTTTATGAAAATATTCAATACATCCGGAGAAATGTGGCTTAGAAAATCCTTTTTTCCATTGATTAACAACAGATGGCAATTTGTTTGGCGACAGGTGACTCGTCCTTTTAATCCCTTACTTGGTCGAAAAAATGATTGAACCAACCATGCTTGCGAACTAAAACTTGGGTTCACGTGAGTTGACATTAACGTTACATGTGCCTACACCCAGAACTACTTTCGTTACGTAAGCTGAAATGGGCATGGCAGCCTAAGATGTTCAACCATTTCAAAGTCAAAGTGGGTTCGAATCCCACTTACTGCAGTCCATCCTTATAAATGGTAATCTGCTGGAAAATTGTAGAAAATCCTCATCACGATTGGCCCGAGTAACACAGGGACAGACGTGCTGTTTCTGTTGACGTCCAAAGTCCCTGACGTGCGTAAATAGCGACGATTCTGCTCGAATCCGTTGGGTCCCGTCAGGTTGACCTCCACTTACCAGGTCTAAAATACTGGGCGTACCGCCTGTTTAACTCCTAAGTAGCTGAAATGGCATGCCGGAAAAACGATTACTACTTATTGACCCACTAACGGGATGTTGCGCCGAGGAGATTAGTTTTAGTTAAAATGAATGATAACAAATATTTCGGAAAAGTTATACAGATAATCAGATGTATGCAAAATTTTAAAGTTTGCAGATTGCTTTTAGATAATCACAGTACTATAAAGCAGCTTCCAATCTCACTTATTAATCTTATTAGCCTTATCTTACTTTTTGAATTCGTTTTACATACGATGGTAATTGGCTTGTTTCACGTGACGCAGTTCCTGGCAGCTTTCATACCTGAACTTACTTCGATTGGTGCTCGGTTCCCAAGGGGCAGAGATTCACCAATGGAGCCCAGAGAAAATTTATTTTCATTCAGTGTTGCCACTCAAGACCTGAAACATGCCCATTGTTGTTATGTGTGGTTTCATTTTCACATTAGAATGATGGTAGATTGGAACTATATTTTTAACAAGTGAAAGAGAGTTCCTATAGTGGAATACACTGTTTCAGCGAGAAAAGAACTGTAACAGAATTGGGAAGAAATGTGCGGTTCTGTCGATGGCTTATCCATGGCTTCTGTCCATGGCTATACTGGTAAATATCTTTTTAAATAGTCCTTTTTAATGGCATTTAAAATTATCTTGAAGTAAGATTTATAGCTATTTCCTTGAAAATACTTTGCAAAAGTATAGAATTACCCAGAATAAATTGTATGCAAAAACAAATAAGTCACCAATATAGCATATTTTCTGTAGTTACTCAAATTATACGTTTTTTTGAGAATCACACAGTTTCATACTTTGGATATTTGTATTATATATTTGAAAATAACTTTTGAATCTACCTTATACTGTATATTGTTTTCATTTTTGGTCCTTCTGGTAATACATTTGGTTTGAACAATACGTTATTTTCTTACTTATTAAAACGAATGTTGCGTACAAGCATTTCTTTCAGAAAAACTAAACCTTGCTGTCCCACAATTTCGCTTAATTTCTCTGTACAAGACAAAATACCATCTTAACCGAAGTTTTCCAACAGCATTGACGTTTTGGTAATGCATTGCAGGCTTGCAATTTAATCGATTTAAAACCCACAGAGTTTAATAAATAGCTGGAATAAAAACCAGTTGCACGTAAAGAACTCAAAAATAAGATAAGCAGACAATAAAAACGCTCATTTCGTTAGTGAAATCGAAACAATCTATGAAATCGCAGGGGGTGAAAAAATGAAAACAGGATAGGTACATCATCTGAAACAACTTCAGACAGGATTAACCAGCGCACACAAGCTACTTTTCGGCACTAGTGCTTAAAAGTAGCTTTTGCAAACTCATTTTTGAAAAGCAGGACTTAAACACACGATTATTGGTTTAAAGAAGTGGAATTTTCGCACCGTATTATAAAAATTTACTTTTGAACACTGGTTCTTTAAAGGAGTAAATTCACACACAATTGAAGAGCTTAGTGGAAGAACGTGTTAAGTGAAATTCTTTTTTTTTTAAATAGAGATTTTTGTGTCAATAAACATATTACTAACCTCTTTAAGGGGGGAATGGGTGCGCTGGATCGCGGGTCTCCAAACTCAAGTGTCTCAGTGTTAATCCAATGGGAAAAAACTATTTTCTCTGCCACATTTCTCCGGCTGTATTGAATATTTTTACAAACGATTTTTTTAAAATAATAAATGTAGATAACTTACAGGTCTCTATCTTCCCACTTTTTGAAATTGCTTCGCATATTTTGTGTAAAATTATTTATTGAAAATTAAAAAAACATATTCGAACCCATTTCAAAAAGTGGGAATGTCGGGACCTGTAAGTTAGCTACATTTATCACACAAAAAATCCGCTCGCAAAAATATTCAATACAGCCGGAGAAATGTGGCAGAGAAAATATTTTTTTTCTCCATAGGATTAACACTGATGCACTTTGCTTTGGAGACCCCCAGTCCAGCGCGTCCATTCCCCCTTAACAATAACAAGTTCCCCTTTTTCATTAACTTTATGTTTAGTGTATTTTTTAATGTTTTGCAAGTACAGTTTTCACCAGATCTGGTTACAAACTAACAACTTTTTAGCTCCTTAGCGTTTTCACCTGTTTGTCACTTGGCACGTTCTTCCACTGAGCTCTTCAATTATTGATTTAAATAAGTGGAATATTATGAACGGGATTATAAAAATACACGCAAATGTTTAATTTGAGTTATAATCATAATAATAATATCATAAAAAGAAGCGTACTTACTTAGTTGTTATGAAGCTTATCAAGTGTCCCAAGCACTATGGTTTCAAGACAAGTTTTCGATCAACGCAGCACAACTCTAAACTGGCCAATCTCACCAAGACTCTACCAACTAACTGCGACTGCAACGGATGTCAATTAACTATTGACGAAAATGCATAAAGAAGATACTATTCATCTTTGTGTGGAATGCTTTGTTTTGCCAAAGATAAAAGTCCGTATCTGAGTATCCGTCCAAAGGCACACAGGAAGCAGACATCCTTTCGCCATTCAGTTCTGTCTTTGAATCGCCAATTAGGCAGGTTTAAGGCAAATGGCGGGATATTTCCAGCGTTCCATTAACAATCTCATTAGTTTTACATTCCACCAAGGACAAACAGCAGCAACTAGTTTCTTTCGCCAAAGGAAATAACTGGATGAGAAAAGCACATCTTTCGAAAATAAATCATAATATGTTTTGGAATAATCGGCAAAAGATTCCTCAGAAAATTAACGATCAATGCTAATAATTTTTCCCCTAATTCGAGGGTCCTAAATATCAAAACAATATTGTTTACAACACATTAATTCGCGGGAACATTCAATTTCTTCTTCTTCTTATTATTATTAATACGGTCATCGTATTACCAACTAAAGTGAAATCCAAAGTAAAAGAGAAATCAAGGTCATCATTTTTGTTCACTGGTAGAAGATTACACCGTACGACTTCTCTAGAATACTAAATCACTTTTCCAGAAAAACGTTAAAAAATGCTTCACCATCTGAATTTTTTTAGAGTCGTTATTATTTTAGTCGTTATTATTATTTTTAATTGTATTTCTGTTTTTGAAATTCAATTAGTATTTATTATAAAATTGGTAAACGTTACTTATTCTTTGTGTTTTGGGTTATTAAAACGTTAGAAAATGTCTTGTATGGTATTATTACTACTAAAAAGAGTTCCCTGATAAATATCGGAAATTTGTAGATTTGAGGATTTTTTTAGGGGGGGGGGGTAGCATTTGCCCCAATATTCGCATAGAATTCTGTTGTGATGCGAGTTGAACCGTCGCGTCGGCTGAGTGGTAGTATTTATCATATTTTAATATTAATGATGGGTTATAAATATAGTATTTACATAGGGAAGAATGGGGGCTAACGGGACATATTTTTATTAACCTCTGTATTTCAGCAAAAATACAAGAATTTTAATTTCTTTTTTTACAAGCTCATAAACCGAACAATTGCTTACTTAAAAAGTCATTCGACAGATGTTAAAACATTACCATCTTTGAGTTGCTGAGTATTTTAAACAAACATGAAAATGTCCCATTAGCTCTTATATGTAGGGTCTAATGGGACAGGGTGCAGAACTAATGGGACATGGTAAATTTGCCTTAATTAAAATTTCAAAAACTGAAAAAGCAATCAGAAAACGACCAGAAATAAAATTTTAAAGCAAATACCATTTGCACAATGTATACATAAGGAAATTTTATTGTTTTAAAACAATTATTTCCCATTGAAATGTGAAATATCAAAGTTAAAACTCAAAATCGAAGATGCTCCCATAATTTTTGTCGAATCACTGGAAATGAGAGTTGTGTAACTCAATCTTCTAAAATTTATCCCCTACTTGCACTCGTTTTCAGGGTACGTGAATTTAAAAAGACCGTCTTGTTCTTCAAATAGCTTACCCGCAGTTCATGGCTATGTATTTCAGATATCAATTCAACGTAATAAAGAATAGTTTGCTTTCTAGAAAATTTTACCAACAACAAATCATTTGTCTTCACCAAGCTCTGTTCAGATCTAATTAATGAAATTCCAGGTGAAAAAATATGTCATCAATAAAGCTACTTGAACTTTCACTTATTATACAATGAAAAAAGTTCTAAAGTTTAAAAAAGTTTTTGGCAACTCTTGACTGAATAAGATATAGTAGAGGCTGGTACAGATTGTCCAAGAAAAGCATACAAAGCTAGGTATATTCGTGTCCCATTAGACCCCACAGTGATTATTATTTATAAATGATCCAACACAGAACCAAGTTGTATTTCACCACAGTATTTGACATACAATATCTTAATCTATGATATGTATTATACCTAACACTATAGTTTAATTCATGAAAAGTTTTTATTTAATACTTTAAAAGTGAAAAAAAGATACACTTTTAACTAACTTTGGATTCTCCAAAACAACAATTTTTCTCTCCACTTCAACACATGCTTTTATGGCCGGTATTTGCTTATTAAAATGTGAAGTCTAACTGTTACAATGTTGTAGTGCAGACATATTTTTAAAAAAGTATATTTTTCTCCACTTTTTGCCCCTTGTCCCATTAGCCCCCACTCTCCCCTATTATTTTTGCCTATTTAAGGGGGGGGGGGGCGCCCGTAAATAACGTGATGTAATTTTGACGATCTTGAGACCCCCCGCCCCCCCATGGTGATATTTCATTATATTTGTGGCACGCCCTCCCCTGCAATTTCACGTGACATTATTATACAAAATTCGTATTTTAATTGAAAATTTTGATTTGGACGTTTGATTCCCGGAAAACATCAAAACACAGACTAATTTACGTCCAATCCTAAGAGTGGATGGTCTAAACAGCACCTGCATCATTTGACGATGATAGGAAAGTACTTAAAAATCAGATACGATGCACATGCTGTCTGCTTTTTCAATGTGAAGTGTGAAAATACTATGAACGCGTATCCTTTGGTCTGAATTGAAACTAATAAAAATCCCCGAAAGAAACGAACTCCTACCAAATCAATATAAAAGAATGAACCGTTTTTCCTTTAACAATTGCAAGAGTTACCATTAAGAAATAACAATTAAAAAAGCCACGATGAATCATGTAATATGATTCATGTCCACGATGTTGACCTTGAAAGATTTTGCAAATTTAAGTCCAGAAATAAATTTTAAAGGAATTTAACTGCATTTTTTTCACAAACTTGTGTTGATTTTTAGCGGGAATAAATTAAGTGATTTTGACGAGTCTCCTTCTCTCTCTCCCCCCCTCCCCCGTGAAATTTAGTGGCATATTCAACGCGACCTCCTTAGCCCCCCAAACCCCCCTCCCAAACAACTTTCGTTCACCCCCATTTGGTTTTACGTAAGTGGTCATTGTGTCACATCGGGGAGTCCGAAGCTTCTGGAATGAGTTGGACTCTATATGATATTTTACTTGCGTTTTTTTTGCATAATAGCCTAAATCCCAACAACTATAACGTCCCAGCCAGTGTTCGAAATTGGATAAAGAAATTTAGAAGCAATCTATGCTACAAAAAAAAAAACAAGTTGGTTTGTTACAGAAACGTTATCGTTTGCAAAAATTAATCTATATTTTAAAAAATAAATTTGTAATATTCCTCGCTTTTAAATAGAATGAAAATATTTCATATCAACATACGAAGAATCTCGTAGTGAAATATATTTGACGTCATTTCAAACTGATCGATGTCGCAAAAAAATTTTATTTTAATTGAATTCGTCGTGAATGATTGAAGTTTCACACTGCGTAGCATTTGTTTGGCATGAAAGTGGTGATTAATATCTGAGACTAATCACCATTGACATTATATCTTCGACTTTTTACGTATGACGTATGTGGCTAAATGAGCATGACATACTAGGAGCTTTATGAGCAGTTTACATTATACTTACACATATTGGAAAAACTTAGATGATTACATTTAGGAATTTTGCAATTATGATGGATTTACATTATGACTTACACATTTTGGTCACACCATTTATGATGAGTTTACATTATGACTTACACCATTTTGGGCTCACACCATTTATGATGGAGTTTACCATTTATGTAACTTACACCATTTTTGGGCTCACACCATTTATGATGGAGTTTACCATTTATGAACAACCAGTTTTGGGCTCACACATTATGATGGAGTTACCATTATGTACTTACACCATTTTGCTCACCATTTAGATGGAGTTACATTTATAACTTACACCATTTTGACTCACACCATTTATGAGGTTACCATTTATGTATTACACATTTTTGGCTCACGATTTATGATGAGTTTACCATTTATGACTGAATCATTTTGGATCACACCATATGATGATTTACCATTTATGAACTTACACCATTTTTGGGCTCACACCATTTATGATGGAGTTTACCATTTATGAACTTACACCATTTTTGGGCTCACACCATTTATGATGGAGTTTACCATTTATGTACTTACACCATTTTCGGACTCACACCATTTATGATGGAGTTTACCATTTATGTACTTACACCATTTTTGGGCTCACACCATTTATGATGGAGTTTACCATTTATGTACTTACACCATTTTTGGACTCACACCATTTATGATGGAGTTTACCATTTATGTACTTACACCATTTTTGGACTCACACCATTTATGATGGAGTTTACCATTTATGAACTTACACCATTTTTGGGCTCACACCATTTATGATGGAGTTTACCATTTATGTACTTACACCATTTTTGGACTCACACCATTTATGATGGAGTTTACCATTTATGGACTTACACCATTTTTGGGCTCACACCATTTATGATGGAGTCTACAGTGTCCAACTGGACGATTATTTTAAGATCGCAGGAGTTGCGTGCTCAAAGAGTCACTAGAGTTCAGCGATTAAATAGAATCACAAGTTTCGTCATTTTAGGAAAGCTGGAGATCGAAAATTTAACAAATCACAATTTACTACAGCCGAAAATTGCGGATATTACTGTCGTCCAAGATTTGTAAGTTTTTGTCAGATTTCATGATAATTCTTTTGGGCGAGATTCATTCTTAGAAACCAAGATATAAAAAAGTTAGTATTGGCAATTTTTGAAATACTATAGTCGCGATAATTGAGACTAAACTTATTTTGTTGTCACAAAATCGAAAAATCTGGTCGCATATTGCGACTAGCGACCGTAAATTTAGAACAATGGTTCCAACAAGTACCAAATTTCATTCAGGATTAAATCCTTTGCGAGACTATTAAAATATTTCTTTTTAAAAGGAAAAAAAAGCTATAAACTCCCCAAAAATTCGTCGCGCTGAGAGTTAAGAGTTAAACGCTTCAAAAATGAGTAATAAATTATGATTTCGATGGCTACTAAAAATTAAAAAAAATAAATCAATTCTCAAATATATATTTAAATATTCTGAAAAAAAAGTACGATTCTGCACAACTTTTGCGTCATGTATTTATATATTTTTTTTTATTTCATCATATATTGCGGGAAATATTATTGTTGTATTGTTATTATGAAAAATTAATTAGCATCGATATTTTCCTAGAATAAAGAATTTAAATGAAGAAAGGGGATTATGTAATCCATTCAAGCGGTATCACGCACAGATGTATAACTAAATACATTTGTTAAAACTTGTTGTTGATATTTCACGATTGTTGTTATTATTTCAAGTTTCTGAGTCATAGCAATTGTAGCAATAATGTAGAAACACCTCAAGAAAGTTCTGATTTCTTCGATTTTAGTCTTAAAAAGTTCCATTTACAAAATTTGTTGATAAAACCCTCGAAAATATTGCCTTTTGTTGAGCAAAACCAAAAGATCTGAAGAATAGCCGCACCTTTATCGTTGTTTTATATTAGATAAAAACTCACAGCACAGGAATTGTCTTAACTTTAAATGGAAGATTGAGTGGACTAAACACAAACAGATTTTGACAAGATCATGCAACGTAAGGGGTTTTGGAGGAAGAAATTGAAAGTAAGTGCCTGAAACAAACAGATTTAATTTTAGTGACATTTTTAATTTCGAAAGTAATTATTTTAGCTTGAAACAATTATTTATAGGATTGTAATGGTATTTAGATGCATGTCATACTAAAAATAAAATAAAGGTACATTATTTACTATAATTAACAATATATGAATACAAATTACTATGTTTGTGCCTATTTAATAATGGGGACTCAGTACCTCAAAATCGACGGAAATATATTTTTTTGCGGTTTTAAAAGGATATTTAAACCCTCTAGTATGTTTTCCCGAAGTTTCGAAATGATTGGAAAAATATATTGCACATAAAACAACTTTCACTTACTATCGAATGTTCCACTAACATTTGATTCGTTAACTTGATTTTACTCAGTTTGTAATATTTGGTAACATGTACCGTACGAAAAATGCTAATACTTCATAAATGTTTATGGAAAATATTAATTATTCTAAATATACATAAGAGTATATTGAATAGAATTAGCTATGGAGTAGTGGAAATATATTTAATAGTTATTTTTCAGTACTATCAAAGTTTGAAATTTGCATTAAAAAAAGATTCGGGTGTTTACCCTCTAAAATATTTTCTTCTCCAAAGCCGAAAATATGCCAAACTTATTTAATGCCTAAAATTATTTAGAATCAATCAATACTGCTTACAAAAAAAATTCCCTGAAAAAAAATCTGGAGAAGAAGAAAGTTTTTAAAATATGCGCCAAAATTTTAAAAACAATTTAATAATTTCAAAGTTATAATTTAAAAAGTAAGTGAAATATAAAAAATATCTGTTTCATACCATCTCACTTTAAATTATCAAAAAATATTCATAGCAATTTAAGGAAACAAAAAGTGGTAAAGAGTCCCCCCTGAACATAAACAAGTAGGTTTGTAACAGAATTTGTCACTTAATCCGCTTCCACACAACAGTTGTGTTTAACGGGTAAAAAGGCGCCAAACACAGCAATTCTATAATAAACATTTACATGCTACATTTGGCTGGTTTCATTTATTTTATTTCGAAAATTCAATAATTATTACTTATCGTTTGCAAAAATTAATTTATATTTCAAAGAATTAATATGTAATATTCCTCGCTTTTAAATAGAATTAAAACATTTCATATAAACATACAAAGAATCTCGTAGCGAAATATATTTGACGTCATTTCAAACTGATCGATGTCGCAAAAGTAAAATTATTTTAATTTATTGTCTAAAAGAATTAAAGTTTCTCGAGCAATTGTTGCGAATGGCAATGGTGATTTAATTCTAATAAAAATGGCTTCCTATGCTTTTAAAAGAGCATTAAATTTTGCAGTTTTTTTTAAATAATAGAAGTACTTCGAATTCGAATTCTTTTCTGAAATTTTCAATGTATTCTAATTTCGATGCGCTGAATTTTTTGACGTATCACACTTGTCCGTAGCATTTGTAGTTTGGGCTATGAAAGTGGGTGACGGATGGACAAACGGACTGAACGATTATAATACATTACAATTTTTTACGTTATAAACGTAGTGTGGAAGCTAAAAGTGATAACTATAAATGAATATAATTTTCAGGAAATATCAAAAATGAAAATTAATTTTATTAATCCCTTGTAATTTAACAATAACTGTAGAATTTTTTAACTACCATAAATTGTTTTAGTGTAAATTGAACGAAATAAGAAAAGAAAATTATTTCTTTTAAATTTAGGAAATTTGTTAAACATTTATATAAAAAATTGTTTTGAACTATAAATAGTTCTTTTATAGATACTTTTACCGTATAAATGATGACTGGTATATTAGCCATTTAATAAAAAATACCATAACATGATTTCTTGTTATATGTGTACAACTAATCGCCAAAAATAAGTTATATTTATTACAACACAGAAAAAAAATATCTAAGCATATGGTGTAATCAGAAGGAAGTTCCATCCTATCTTATTTGAAACACAATAATGGGGAAAGAGGATGCATTGTTTATTGGTTATCATCAATGAAAGTTGAACTTCCGACATCAGAAAGAATTTCAGAATTATTTTCAGAGAGATTTTAGATTTATTTACGAGAATATCTTTTTCTAACCATAGAAAGAGTACGAGAATAGATTTTTATATTCTTATAGTAAGAGTACGAGAATATATTTTTATAGTCTTATAGTAAGAGTACGAGAATATATTTTATATCTATAAATACGAAAATATTTTATAGTCTATATAAAACGAAATATTAAGCATATGTGAACTAGAGAATTATATTTATTGCTATAAAGAGAGATTTTTATGTATTAAAGTAAGAGTACAGAAAAATTTAATCTTTTAAGAGTAAGATTTTTTATAGTCTTATAGTAAGAGTACGAGAATATATTTTTATAGTCTTATAGTAAGAGTACGAGAATATATTTTTATAGTCTTATAGTAAGAGTACGAGAATATATTTTTATAGTCTTAGTAAGAGTACGAGAATATCGTTTTCTAAGCTTAGTAAGACTTCGAGAATATCTTTGTGCAAGCTTTTTAGTTCTATTTAGTGTCATGGCCAAATAATCAATCGAACCGGGACGAGGTATAAATTTTAGAATTTGGTTGATTGAGAAAACTAAACTGGCATTCGTCGCTAGCAAAAGGAACGGGAAAAGGATTTGACGAGGGTTGTATAGTAGCGTAAATATATAAAGCCCCGCCTTTTGGCTTTTAATTTTATGAGGTGTGGTACACTTTTTAGTATTCGCTGTGTAATTAACTTAGGGTTAGGTTTTTTTGATTAAGTCGCACTAGAGTACACGAGGCTATGCGACCGGCGTCATTTTAGAACCCCATCAGTGACGACCTACACTGAGTAGCACCCACGCAACCGTTAAGGGCGACATCGTACGCCGCGTTAGGACTTTGAAGGATATTTAACGTGCACTCCCGCCACACGGGGACATTATTTAAATTCACGGGGACATTATAAAATTATTCGTCGGACATTATTTAAACTTAGAGTTTATACCATATAGCACACATTTACGTGTAACTCTACATATGTAATGGAATCACGAATCCCCCTTAGGCCTGTTCCTAAAATAGTGCAATTCATTCATAATTTCTAATTTTATCTTGCAACTGATCTTTTTAAAGTTTGCAATACCTTAAAAATTGCTTATTATTATTGTTATTTTCTACACTGTAAAAAAGTATGTTGTTTTTGCAGAAAAAAAAACGTAATTTGGTGTGCCAAAAATGTACCGTATAATTTACAAAGAATGGTAATGTGTTTTTTGCGAATATTCTGTAATTTGAACGCAAAAGCTGTTCAGCTCTTTTCAACAGACAAATTGTAAAGAAAAAAGTCTACTCCCCCCCTGCGACCTCAGTGAAAAGAAGGGAACATTGACCATAATACTACCGATGAATAACAAACTGTCGAAACCGGGTTCGAACCTCAGACCTTTGGAACTTCAGCACAATCCTCTCTCAACTGAGCTATTTCGGCACATTTTGTTTCAACAAGCAGTAAAACTGCTTCTTCGGTTGTAGTATTTTACTCTTGAAGTGGTTAAAAAAATGTTTTTATTTAAAACAGCATATTTTTAAAGAAAATAACAGTATTTTTCTGAAATATTTTTTTTAAACAGACTAATATTTACAGTGTAAAGTTTTGTCGCAAAATTATAACTCTAAGATTTAAATGTTCATTAAAAAAATCTACAGATAATTTTTCATCAAATATCCCACAAAAAGCTTACAATTATTGATAGAAAAACAGGAATACTTATAAAGATACCCACTCCATGGAAAGTTAATCTATTGAAAAAAATTAGACATGACTCTTCAATATTTCAAAGATGTCAATTTAAAAGCTTAACATCTTCCGACTAAATGGTAGAATTTAGTTTAGGTAGACTAAAAAACTAATCTACTTTTTGTGCAATATTTTATTTTCACAAAATCGGAACTTGATTATGAAATGATACGGTTAAAGCATCCCGTTTGTTTGCTTAAATATTTGATATTAAAGCAGTATTTGTACAACCAACACATAAATCGCGGTCCAAAATCGTTTGTTTTTTGGCAGATCACTCCATTTGACTTTAATATAACTCGAAAGCATGTGTTTCTTCTTTATCAACCGTGACTTGTCAATGCTTTTGTTTACGTTAACCTTTAAAAATGAGAAAAATAGGTTACTGTAAAAAAATAGCTTTTAAACTGCTTTCAATAAACACTTTATTCAATTATTGTTTCTTTATTACCAATGTGAACACAGAGAACTACATTTTAAATATTTTAAGGGGGCGGGGAACATGTCGAAGCTACAAAATATCAAATTTTCATTTTAACTTTCAATCACTAAAATGAATATTTGCGAAATTTTTTATATAATACGCACCTGAATATGGTGTTGGAGTTCGCAAATTTGGTAGTTAATTTAAATATAACTTTTTTTTCAGCTTCATACTTCATTATTTTAAAACACCGATTTTTAGCTTTTAGGTGCACTTTCCAGCGCAACTATTGCGTGTATCTAAAAATAATTTTTTATAGAAATAAAAAAAAGTCTATTCAACCCAATGAACCTCAAGTTTGACGATAAAACATTCAGAATTTTAAGTTATTAACATAAACAGAAATTTTGCTCATTTCTTAAATTAGAAAAATCGTCTTATTTTTACTCACTTAATATTTTTTGGAATATTTTTGGTTCACTGTGTTAAATAGACATAAATACGACATCACAGAAAATTTCAACCCTTCTAGTAAAATAGAAAAAGAGAAAAGTGTACCTTAAGGCTGAAAATTGGTGTTTTGGAATAATGACATTTAAAGCTGGCAACGAAGTTATATTGAAATATAACTACAAAATTTGCAAACTCCAGCCCCATATTCAAATGTTTATCATAGAAGTTTTTTTTTTTTGTAAAGGCACGATTCAGTAACTAAAGTTGAAATGAAAATTCGAGATTTTGAGTGGTCGTTTTGTTCCCTGTTACCTTAAACGACAATTTGTCTATTTTTCAAATAGTATTCAAAGGGCTTCATATTTTTGTTCGTGTTGGTAAGAAGCTATAACTTAACTATAAATATTAAAATTTACATTTTTAACCATTTTGTGAGCAGTAGTATACTAGGTTTCGTGCCGATGGCACTTGTATATTTGCATCGGTAAAAAATCTTATCAAAATGTTCTAATTTACCCCTTTAGCCCTACTTCTTAAATGCTTTTTCAAAATTTAACGTTTTAAATTTGAATAAACATTAAACTCATTGTAAATAAGGGCATCACATGTATTGTAGCATTAAAATTTTAATAATTGTCAAGAAACACATATACCAAAACGTTTTACGAAAATTCCCTTTTACACGATTTTACTCAATGGGGTTGTTTCACGGAGGATCTGGCAATAGCTCCGCGGTCTTGTTTTCCTGTCCCTCGAGTTTTGGTTGGTTGGTAGAGATAATCAGGTTTGTGTGCTGACCAAGCACACTAACCTGAATATAGGTCTACCAACCAACCAAATTAACCAAAACAAAAGTAATTCGAGAGACAGGAAAACAAGACCGCGGAGCTATTGCCAGATTCTCCATGAAACAACCCCATTATTTTCCAATGAATTTTTAATGTGTGGATTTAATTTTACTATTTTACTTAATTAGTAGGGGGAACTAGGGACATTTGACCCATAAGGATACATGACCCAATGCCTTTTTCTCAGCAATGGAAAAGTTTTGTGAGTTGAAAGTCGCATCACTTTTTTCCTTTCAGCCAGCTAATCACATTGTGAAAAAAACGAGCTGAATCATTGCGTATGTGTTAAGTTGTGCGAAGAAATACGTTTTCATGCACTGAAAGTAAATTTTTGAGGCCTTAAGGTTTTTCGGTCTACATTTTTTGGTTTGAAGGGAAAAAAAATCAATTAGTTACTTGTCTAGTTCATGCTATTAGCTACAGTTACGTGCAAAATAGTGCTAATGTAATTATTCGCAAATGACTTTGTTTTGGGGGTTAAACCAAAAAAGTGCAACTATGGATAATTGACCTAAGCCAATTGGGGATACGTGACCCACGTAAACAACACAAAAGTAGACAGAAATAGGCCAAGTAATTTTTTTTTAAAAATCACGGGAGTCCCATAAGTAAATGACTGGGTTCTTAACGGAGTATAAGGTTTGTTGGGAAGGTACAAGGGAATTTTTTTTAACGAGCTTACAATTCAATATGCAGAAAATGTTGAATGAAAATGTTTTAAATGTCCTGAAATGGATAATACATACCAAAATGATATTGATCAAATAGTAGCGATTCTTCAACCACCTGTGTTTTCTCTGCAAAATAAAAGAAGCCCCTGTTTTGTATTTCGAGCAGAATTTACTTTTAAATTTGATTATTTCGTTAGTATAAGCATAATTAATGAGATAAAAAATAAAAAGTAATTATTTTGTCTATAAAATCTATATAAACTTTATAATATGATATTAGTGTTGTTATTAGGTAAAAGTGTTTTGATAATTTTAAGTTTTACTACCAAATTTTTGGGTTGGGTCAAGTATCCCTATGCATTGGGATACATGACCCAAAACTAAAGTTTTAAATAATTTATATTTTACTACTATTGCAGTTAATACTACAGAAATATACTAATATATATTGTGTACTATTTTATGAAGTATAAATTATCTGCATTTACACATTCAAAAATAGTGTTTTTTAAAAGTTACAAGCAAAAAAAATCGAGTGGGGTCATATGTCCCTGGTTCCCCCTACATTGTGCAGTTGAAATTATTTTTCTCTTTTGATACCCTTTTTCCAGTTCCCTAGATATTAATAAAAACTCTGAGGATATAACAGACTATTTTCTTCTTGCATATTTGAAGTAGTTAACATTTGTTATTACGTTAGTAGACTTGTGTTCAAAAATTTCTATCGTCCATTTTATCAGTATCAAGAAACACATATTAAAAAAGGTTTTCAAAAATTCCTTCTTACAGTTATTCTAATAAATCCTCAAACTGTTAAAATACTTAATTTAACCATATTTCGCTATTAATATAAAAAAAAAACTGTGGAGATAACATACTATTTTCTTCTTTCACATTCGAAGTTAACCTTTGTTATTTAGCTAGTAGACTTGTGTTGCTAACAATTTTCTATTGTCAATTCAATATTTGACAGTTAAATTAAAATGCTGTGACAACTTTTGCATCGTAAGCAGACTAGATAGATATATACGGTGACATCCTGCCATTTCGAAATTCGATTTAGATCGGAAGAAAGAGAATAAAAAGTACGCCATCTTGAGAAATTTCCGTTTTTATATAAACACTTGTTTGTGATGGAGAATTTCTATAAATGTTATCTTTCTCAGTGTGATAGGTTGTTTTAAATTTTAATAGTTATTATTTTGGTATTCATCATGAAAAGTGGGGGTGAAAAGTTATGGGTAAGTTATTAGATTTGTAATTTGAATTTTGTGTGATATTGCAGTGCTAAAATGGGGAAATACTATGTTTTATTTTACCAAATATAATATATACTATTTTTAGCCAGATTGGGAAAAATCTATCATTGACGATACCATTTTTAGCTATGCATATCAATGAATCTCCCTTTCAATCTTTTTTAAAAAAAATATATACTTTAATATGAATATACATTAATTGCAAGGTAAGATAGTAGACAAAATATGGGGGTAAATGTGTACTGAACATCCGAGAAACCGAGTTGGTACTTTGGATAACGTAGATATTTGAAAAAAAGTAATTTTTAAAAATATATTGCATGTAAGCTGAAACGTTTTCAAAGAGGCTACCGATAGGATAACACATATTAAATGTTTCTTTAAGTTATAATGTGTGGGTGAAAAATTGTAAGGGAAAGAAAAGTATCTCCTCTATTAGCGCAGGGAAGAATTAAACGAATATCATGCTTAGGCGTGTGTCTTTTAGCTTCCACACTACGTTTATAACGTAAAAAGTGGAAGGTATTATAATCGTTCAGTCCGTCCGTCTGTCCGTATGTCACCCATTTTCACAGAACGAACCGCAAGTCTCACAAACTAGTGGGATACGTCATTTTGAAGCAAAAAATCAGGTTAAACTACATCCCAAATTTCATTAAAAAATTTAAATTAGAAGTTTATCTAAATTGAAATAACTAAACAATTTTAACTACATTGAAATATCATGCAAATTCTATTTTTATTCAATATTTTCACTGTTGCAATTTTGTTAAACGTACGAGAAACTTTATTTAAAATAAAAATAAAACTTTTGAAACAATATTTATTTATGTGATATAATTCAGTTTGGATTGTTGTAATATCACAATAGAGTTTTTTTTTATGGTTAATTATATATATAAAGAAAGATGCATAGAGAATTCTAACTTTGCATAAAAAATATGCAAAGTTTCGCTTTTATTTTTAAAGCATCAATTTTACTAGTTAAGTCTAATTTACTCTTTAAGTTATAAAGTGTGGGTGAAAAATTGTAAGGGAAAGCAAAGTTTTTTTATTTGGGTATATAGGGGGAGGGGGTACATATGTAATAGTATTATAATGTAATTTTTTTTAGAAACACATAAAAGGTTTTACAAAAATTAATTTTACACAATTTTACTCTATAATTATTCCATTGAATTTTAAAATTTGTAAATAAAATTAAAATTTTGTTTGAGGCGTAATTTTATGAAGAGAAAAGTAATTGAACTACTATGGGAAATGTATGTAATTTTTTTTATAATTTAAAGTTGTTGGGTAAACTTGGCTAAATACTTTCCATCTACGGATAGATAGTTTTTGAGTAAAATGCATACGAGAATACATACTTACATTTAATCCTTTTCTGAAAAACCAGGTTTGATAAAAAAAAATATTGTGAAATAGTTTTATAATTTAATGTTGTTGTTGTTGGCTTGTCCGTGGTGATAATTTAATAACAATTGAATATATTAACAAATGAAGTATTTGTAATCAATGTGATGTTTGGGACACAAAACAAAGACATACGTTTTATAAGTCAAACAGTTATTTTTCAAATCAAAGAGTAAAACGATTTTTTTTAACATTTTCGGAATTAATAGCTTCTTAAAATTCTCTGGAAAAATATGAATCATACTTTTCTTTTTGATCTGAAAAAATGAGAATTTTGAGAGTTAAAGCCAAGTTAAAATAGTTTGTAATAACTCCAAGAAGTTAATATTAGTGCTTCCACCACTTTAAAAACATTGTTATTATAATTTTTAATTTTTCGAAAGGAGAAGTTTTTAACCCTTTAAAGGATATTCAAATTGGCTGAAGTCTAAACTTGTTTAGTATTGTTTTTACAGCATGAGATTTATATTAAAATTTTAACTGCAAATTTTATTTCTAAATTTTTTTTAAAAATTTATACTTCTGTGATAGATGCATATAATGCCCCTCCCTCCCTGCTTTAAAAAATAATTTTAATAAAATTATGAAAGTTATAATTATTTTTTTTAAAAATTGTGCGTTTCTTGAAAATCTGACAGTCCGTTGAACGGATTCATACGATCTGTATCCCTCAGAGCAAGGAGAGTTCCCGAAACCTTGCTATCCTCAGAGCAGGGGTTCCCAACCTTTTTGCACCTGCGTACACTTGACTTTTTGAGAAATTTTGGCGTACCACAAACCACAATATTTTAATAAACGTATAATATTTACCCTTCTAAAAGTTTTCAAAGGCTCTTTAAATTAAATTCCTGAGGAAACTTCATACTTAATGGTTAGGTATTTGTTTATTTATAACATGCGGTTAATAAAGGAGAAATAAAAAGATTAAAATGTTATTAATTTACCGTTTTATTTATTAACCATATTTCTAAAAACATACAAATAAAAATATAGTACAAACTCACCAAAAAAATAATCACTATGCAAAATATATTTTATAGTCTTTAGTTCGAAACTTTCGTCGTTTGCCTGTGATTGAAATATCAACATTAGGAGTAATGGGACTTATTTTCACTCTTAAGTCCTCTTCAACACTTATTCTGCTTCTATGTTTATTTTTTATGTACTAGAGTTCAGAAAAACAACTCTCACACAAGCAACTCGTAAAAAAGGCATCAAAAACAGCGGAGCTTGCCGGAAGTTCAAAGGGTGCTAGGTTTTACTTCCGATCCAGATGTTAATTAAAAAAGATTTCTCTTTAGATTAATGTTAATGTTTAAAATAATCAGTAATATGTTTGCGTGCTCACTGCTCATTCGTACAGAAGCTATTAATGGCATCATGCGGCTCACATGATTCACGTGTACCACCTGAAGATTTACCGCGTACCACCGGTTGACAACCCCTGCCTCAGAGGGTTAAGTATACATTATATCTTCAAGACCTCTATTAGCGCAGGGAAGAATTAAACGAAATATCATGCTTTGGCGTGTGTATTTTTATATTAACAAATGAATCATTCTAGTTAAAAATATATATATATAATTTAAAAATGCTATATCCGATTAACGTAATTCGTTTTATGAATGGCCGCAGAAAGAATAAGAAGCACCTGTTGGATTTACTATTTCGAAAGTACTTACGTTTTACTATGTTGACATATGTTTATTTGTATGGTAATTAGAACGCGTTTCTACATATTACATATATTTAATCATAATTTCTACCCTTATTTCTTTTAATATATGATTTTATCCATTTACTCAATTTTTAAAAAGAGCAGTGAAATTATAAGAAACTGATTATGCCATATTGGGTTATTGGGTGGCATTGTATGTCATATGGGTGGCATTGAGGTTTTAGCTTCTGAGCAGTCAATTCTTTTTTTTTAAGAAGAAGAAGAAATTGATAATTCAAACACCCAATTCAAACGTTTTAAAATTAATCCCTCTTTGTCAAAAGCACTTCCATAGAGTAATTTCACTCTTTTTGTTAAAATGTAAGATTGTTTATACTCTTTAAAAGTAATCTTGTTATTCATCTTTCGGTGCATGAGTTTTCTTAGAGGAATTCTTTTTTTTAAGAGGATATATTCACCTTTTTAAATTATGCCCTATATGAGAATTCAGAAAGGAAAGCTTCTGAGAAGGTAAACATTTTCAAAATAACTATTTTTGTTTCTTTAATATCATTTTGTATAGTTGTTATTTTTTGTTAGTAAGTTATTTTTTGAAAAGTAAATCTATAACCAAACGCTGTTGTTGACCGCAATAAGTTACCTTAAGCAAGAGTTTTGAAAAGTTTAAGGTAGATCCGTACCTTGAAAAGCGAAAAATAATTTGAAATTGTCGAAATTTTTTTTTTATCAGAAATGATACCTTACATATTGAAGAATATGTTGTCAAAATTTGGTAGTCGTTAGCAGTTTTGTTCATGTGTTTTTCTTACAATTTATATAACGTGTATAAGAACTTTCAATAACAACTAAAATCTTTAACCGTGTTTTTCTCGGAAACATATTTCTGATCTTTTCACCTTCTTCGAACCGCTAAGTCTCAGAGGAAAATCATCCTATTGAGTTAATTTTTTTCTTTTGTGTTATTCCATATGATGTAGTAAACAAACCAATGTTGAGTTGTTATGAAATATGATTGTCTAAGTTTTAAAAAAATACATTTTACATTGAAAATGCATTCTTTTTCTCATAAAATTGAGTGTCCTTGACAATTAATTTTGCCAAAATATTATTTTTTATTATTTTCGAAATGTCTCAACATTGTTTTGTTCTACACACTTGTTTAATGATGTAAAAAAAACAAATTAGACTTGAAACTATAAAATTAAAGGAGGAGAAGGGCTTTAAATATTTGAAAAAATCGGGGTAAAATGTCAACTTTTTTTCCCATAAACTAACAAAATAAAAATAGTAATATTTTTTTTAAACGTAGTTGTTCTAATATTCATATTTTTAAACTATGCTGAAAATATTAAGAAATTAAAAATTAAGCCCTTCAAGGTACAGGTCTTCCTTAAAATTAAAGATTAATCTCATAATATATATTGTATGAGAATTCGATTAGGCTCACTCCTTTAACAACCTTTTTTTACGTCTTCATTAGAGGTGGAAAGTACAGCTTCGAGTGGTTTACTAAGATTTTACCTACTACCAAATGATCACAGAGGACGAAACTATTTTGAGTTTCTGTTCTGGGCGTGTTGTAGTCGTTTCAGGGTTAAATTGAAATTTGCAAAGGGATCTGAAAATGGATAATTACTTTGATCATCTTTACCATTTGCATATCATATATAACACAAGTAGCATCTCGTTTAATTAAAACGAAGCTTTAATTTCAGCTGTTTTCTTCTATTCTATAGACTATACACGTATACACTGCTGTTCTATTAACTAAGACTAAGTCCTAAACAAGTAAAATATGAAGAACTAGAAATTTCTATGCTTCAAATAAAACAATTACTAAAAAAAAATATTATCTAGAACAAAAGGCAATACATTTTTAGTTCCTAATTATTTTTTAGTAAAATAAGTGTAGATTTCGTCACAAAAACAAAAATTAAACCTTAAGTTTTAGTTTATTGGTAACGACATCTATCGCGCAGTAATCAAAATAAAGTAATTTGACGAGGAAAAAAATCAAAATGTTAAACCGAAAATTTATAAAAATTGCTTTATTAATTATGAAATCCAATTTCGTCTCTTTTTATATTTGTTATTAATATGTATCGAACCATTGAATTAGCATTGAAATTATTTTTTAGTCATTTAAATCACTGTTGCCATATCAACAATCGCATAAGAAAACTTTATTTATATATCAATAAATGCAGTATTTTTTTTTACTATAAATTAGTTTGAATTGACGTCATAAATTGTAGCACAATGTGATTCGTTGATTGTTCTGTATTTGTTTACAAAGTGGCATGGCATTATATTTTTTTGTATGAAAATGGGGTTAGTATTAATTTCCATTTTTTATTTTTAGTTTTTATTATTTAGAGTAGTTTCGTGTTTTTTTATCAATAGAAATTTAATTATTATTAGAACTGAAAATAAATGGGCTTGTTTCAACACTTTGCCAGAAAAAAAACAACCAATGGCATCGCAGTTCGAATCGTGTGACGTTTTTTAAACCAATGAGCTGTTTCAACACTTTTTCAAAAACAACGAAACAACCAATGAAATCGCTGTTTAGAGAGCGTGACGTCATAAGAAATATTCCCATTGAACTCCAATAAAGGCGATAAATAATATTAATTTAATTTTCGAAAGAAAATGAATGAAAATAATTTAATCTGGTTTTAAAAAGGTTAAATTATAACTGGATGCTGCGTTTGTCGATTTTTTCAAATGGGTATAAATCTTGTGAAAAAGCGGTTCTAGGTGATAGTTCCGTTTTCAAACGTACCAGTTTTTCTATAAGAAGTTCAGTAAGTATTTAAGTAACAGGAAAGTAGGATATTTTAGTTAAAAAAAAAACTTCTTGTTATTTGCTAATTCTTAATAGCTTACAAAAATAGTGAAAAGTCTTTCTAAAAAAAGATTTTGAAAGAAATCTGAACTTTTGCATTTCTTTATTTCAATGTAAACATATGCATGGATTTAATTTTATGATGTGTCTTTATGATAATTTGTTTTATTACATTCTAACAACAGATAAAAAAATAGTTAAATTGCAATATGCATCTATTTCACAATTTTATAATATATAAAGTATAATTATTTTTATTATATGAATAGTTATAAATATGTTTGTAATATATAATATATATATATATATAATTATATAATAATTTTATAATATATAGAATATATATATATTATATATATAATAAAATAATTTTAATATTTCTAATATATATATATATAACATATATAATTTATATTAATATAACTATAAATAGTAATTTAATACCCTTCATTTTTTTTCTTAAAAAACATGCCTATTGGAGAGTCGGAGAGGATGGGTTACCTAAGTTCAAAGATCCATAAATACAACAAAAATGCTATGAGAAATTATTAAATGACTGGAATGGAGCCAAAAGAAGCCAAATCCACTTTCAATGAGACCACTTTTCTTTTAAAACACAGCGAAGCAAATTTCGCTTGCAAAAAAAGTAGGTTTGTAACAGAATCTGTCTCTTAGACCGCTTCCACACAACATTTGTACTCGTATGATGAATCAGTGAGAATGATGATTTGAAAGAATAAGAAAATGACATTCTTTCTCTTTTTAAATTTTAAATTGAATTACTTTGAATTCAAGCTTCGATGCACTGAATTTTTGAACTATCACTCTTGTCTGTAGCATTTGTAGTTTGGGCAATTGCAGTGGGTGACGGATAAGCAGACGGATATAGATTTTATAGAAGTTTCCACTTTGTGGAAACTAAAATGGGTTGTTATGGTTATCTGCATAAAATATGCATTCTTTGATTTTGTTATTTGAAAGTCTTCTAAAATCATTTGCAATACAAAAATTGGATAGTTATAGTTATTATATTGCACATGTGTGACTGCTACTTGGAACTGCAGAAAAACGATCTCCTTGAAGTACAGCTAAAGTTATTACTTAACTATTTTCTATAAAATGGCCCAGTGGCTTAGTGGTAGTGCCTCGCATTGCCACGCCACAGGTCCGGGGATCGAATCCCGGATTGGGCGAGGTTGACTTATCCTTTCATCCCTTGAGTGGGTCGATAAAATGGGTACCAAGCATGCTTGGGAACTAAACACTGGGGGTTCCGCGTGAGGCTGACCACCTTACCGGGACATATGCCTAGCACCCCAGAGCCCTAGGTCATGAAAGCTGAAATGGGCACGGCAGGCCTTGTCCCAGTAATGGGCTGTTGCGCCGAGGAGTTTAGTTTTTTTTATTTTCTACAAAATAGTTTGAAATAATGTAACCATAATTTAAGTAATATTTCAAATTATTTATGCTAACGTAAGCGCTTATATATCATTATAAACGCTTAGCATATCTCTATGGTGCGGCCCCTGCTTTTGTAAACTTTCGTTTCACAAAACTCAAGTAGACAGACGGAAGCTTTCTTTCTTTTATTAAATAGTTTTTTTCGTTTTAATAGTATTTGTTAAATTACAGTAAACATTTGGATGGCTACATGAATGACAGATAACCAAAAAAAGCGCGGTTGAATCAATTTTGCGAAAACATTCGCCGTTGCATTTTCGTAAAGCAATGAGTTTTTAAATAACTGTATATTATGCTTATTTTTTGAAATTAAACTTAAATGTGGTTCCCATTTTTGATAATTACATACTTTTAACCCTGTGACATAGAAAGAGGCAAAAATGCATAATTGTTTTATCTGTATAAATTTTAAATTTAATTTTTTTTAAATAACATATTAGTTTAAATAATCAAAATTATGTTTTTGTTTTCGGAGAGATGGTCTTAAAATCCTTTACAGCTTAAAAATAAACAGAATATAAATGGAAATTCATATTATTTATAAATAAAATGCTTTATTTTTATTACTGAAATAACTGGTGTATAAATTACGGAAAAAGCCGTGTCTAACGCTCAGAAGGTTTTCATGTATTAATGCATAAAACGTTGTAGGGGACGTACATAAATTGCGTCACGCTCAGAGGGCGGAGGGGTATGCGCCAACGTGAAGGATCGTGACACGGAGGGCGGGGGGGGTGATCGCTTGCGTGACGTAACGATTCGAAAATTTAAAATTTTGCAAGGAAAGTCTGTTTTACATAAAATAAAGTTTTTGAGAAAAAAAAATTAATCTATTTTTTATAAGAAACAGTTTATTTCAGAAAGAGGATGGGGAGATTATTATATGCAACAATGTCGGCATTATTAGTCTCCTATATTTTACAGACCTTTTCGTAACGGTACTTCGTAACACTCAAAATTGCGACACTATCTTGTCCAATTAGAGGACTGGCAGCTACCTGGACGAACACCAAAATACTCAGAACTAGACAGGTTCGATTACTTTCAGACCCCCTCTTCCAGAAGACATTAGCGAATGGCTAGTTAGACATTGGACAACGGAAATGTAAATACTATGTTGGTATATGGGCAGTTCTACCATAATTTTTAATTTCAGGTACAAAAAACTTGTGAAATTTATTTTTTCAAAGTCACTCTAAATGTATGTACAAATGTTTATAATGGTTCTAGAATTACGAAAAAAAGTTCAGCAAAGCTCATTTGTAAAATAACAAAAAATAATAATAAGGGATGGCAGTTTAAAAAAAACGATGCTGAAAAAACCGGCGGCCTTACGAAAATAACTATTTTTCAATGAAACCGAAGTCACAAAAAACCGGTTAATCTTAAAACTGGTTTCGGTTTCCCATCCCTAGATCATTGCGATGGTAAGGAACGGAAGGTAAAGAACGGAAGGTAAGGAAATTCACGATGTTTGCCGGTCTTTTTTGTGTTGAAACTAACTACAGTTTAACAAAAATGGACATTTTTTTACTTCCGATAATCCACTTAAACATATTTATAGAAAAAAATTCAATTATCAAGCAAAAATTAACCTTAACCCTAGGTGACTGAAAGTAAAGCAATAAAGCCACGCAGCTCATTTTACTGAGTTTTTTTTAACTTTTGGGCTTATTGATACAGTATAGCAAAAAAATGCGGCTACTAACTGAAATTTGAGTTTTCTGCAGTACAGTTTTCATGATTGAAGAATCACTGTAGCTTCATCCAGTACCTCTCTTCACCTCTTTAGCAATGAGGTAAGTGAATGTACCGAAACCCAGGGACAAAGTTAGGAGAAGAGAAATACACATTATAAATATTAAAAGCCAACATTTTATGGAAGGAATTTGTTAAGATATAGTAGTGGTTCAATTTAAAATCCAAATGGATGTCATTTTTAGCTTAAAAATGTGTTAGTTTGAGCACTAAACTAAAAATTTGAAATTCGGGACATACGACGGTAAGGAATTTTCTGTATTGTTTCGTGACTTAAAAACTAGTTGGAGTTTCTTTGCTTTAAAATTCCGTTTTGCAATTGTATAAGGACTAGTCTATTAGTATAATAAGAAAAAATTAAAAAGAATTTTTAATTTTTTCAAAAGTTATGCCCAAGGGACATAAAATTAAAAATTATGGTAGAATTGCCCATTTTCCTATAAATAAATTATTTAACTAAGTTAAATTTTACATTTTTTAGTTATTTTTTTAAAAATATAAAAATGTGCATTTTTTTCAAATTTCATAAACAGAGGGAAATATTAAAATTAACTTTTTCTTTATTGGGGGAGGGGGGGTAGCAACAACGTGACGTAATTTTAGGGGGGAGGGGGTCTATCAATCGTGACATAGCGTGACATAGGGGAGGGAGGGGTTAAAAAAAGGCAAAATTTTGCGCGACGTAATTTATGTACGTCCAATTAGCAATATGCAAACAAAAGTTACTTTATTTTTAGACCACTCTTTTGCGCAATAGCATTATTGCGATTATTTTTTTCAAAAACAGCTTTGAAAAACTAAGAAACTATGATGTCGAAACGGAAATACTTGACTCAAACTTTACGTATTCCGAAGCAACTGTGCCTAGTGACGTCACACAACGTAATCCTATACTCAGTTGTAGCTACTGATAAAGCGTCATTGTAGTAAGAGAGTGGGAGTTTCGTTCTTTCAGATTTCATAACTCGAAGAAAACTATTATCTCAAAAGATTTTTGTTTCGAATATAACCTTATCTTGTTTTCTCACAAGTTCTCTTTTCACGTTTACGCTCTTTTGGAGCAAAATCGAGTTTATTCTAGGTTGTTTTTTTAATTGTCATTCTTTTTAATAACTGCTATAAATTTTAAAAGTGAGATTATGGAGAAGAATTTTATTCTTTAATTTCTAGCGAAAAACATGTTTTTCTCAAAAATTAACGATAAGGTTTTATTAGAGGTGGAAGGTTCTTTGAGTTCAAACATCCAAATTGTTCATTGTTTGTGAGTGGAAGGGAAAATGTTTGTGAGTTTAAAGGGTTGTATTTTACGTGAAAATTTAAATAGGTTAAGAATAATGAAATCGCTTTTTTGTGTGTGTTTTTGTTGATAAATGAAGGTGTTTTTGAATATAAAAATATAAGACTATAAACTTAAGAAATTCTAAAATGTATTACTTAATTTGTTTAGAAAAGACATTTTTACAAAGCAAATATGCCAAGCTTTTACGTGCTATGTAGAATCAGTAATATGCTACATTGTAAATATGCTACATTTTCGTCAACTTAAAGTTCCCACATGTGGCTATCTCATTTTTTCCTCAACTTTTCAAATGAGAGCCGAAAAAAGTGTTTGTTATTGTTTAACACCGGTCTTGTTTTCGGACTTTCTTGCCTACATAATATCGGTTCTACATATGCATCGATCTCTAGCGGCCGTACGTTATAAACTATTGAGCTTGACGACGGGGCCGCGAGATTTCGCATCTATAAACGTAGGAAACTCATTTCGCAAAAAGTTTGATAGCACACGTGGGAACTTAAGTGACGATATGATAATGAAGATTATTAAATATATTTCTATCATGTTCTACAGTATTGATTAAAAAGCATTAGTATTTTTTTTGATTAAAAAATAATAAGTACAAAACATATTCTATTTTCATGTAAAAAATTGACAATCTATTCTTACATGTGAAACCTATACCAGCTCTTTAATTGTTACTTTATTTAAAATCTACAGATAATGTGAGACATTTGTCATTATAACCACCTTGCGTTTAATATAGTAAATTACTTATGTTACAAATGATTATAAAACACGATGAAAAGATGATAGTTTAGAAAACCCTATATACCTATATACTAACCCTATATACACACAAACTTAAACTCTTTATTCTACTAAACTCAAGTATTTTACATTAGACGTTAACGAAAATCTTTCTAGTAAATGACAAGTTTTGTTAATGTAGCTCTACACTCTTAAAACAAACGAGCGGTTTTAACTCAGTCTGAGTTATTTCCACTCCTTTCCGTGCTAAAATGCACTTCCCCTATAGGAGTGGATTTCACTCTTTTTGCGGAGTGGATAAAAGAATAAAAGAAAACAATCTACGTCCTACACTTTTAAAACGAGCGGTTTTAACTCAGTCTGAGTTAATTTCCACTCCTTTCCGGTGCCGAAAATGCACTTCCCCTATAGGAATGTTTTACTCTTTGTTTTAAGAGTGTAGCTCGCTAAAAATTGTCTCACATTTGGCAAAAATGATTTGATACAAATAATGTGAATGTATACAATGCTTAAAGACAAAATACAGTGCAACGTCAAAATGCATAAATGTGATGACCTTTAACACATCGTCGGTCAAATGACAAAACCATTGAATGTTTAAAAACACAGAGCTGGAAAACTGGATACTGTCGAGCTCACGGTTTTCAAAAATCGCCAATCCCTTGTTAGGTTAGGTTTAAATTATCGTTGCGCTAGATCTACACGAGCGCTATTAGCGACGAGCGTCGTAATTTAGAACCACAGTCAAGTAGCGACACCTGAGTAGGCACCCAAACTCCACTTTAAGGGCGACATTGTACGCAGCAACTCTGGAGCATATTTAGCCCACTCTACACGGGGTATTATTCATCGGACATTTTTGGATGCACGGTCCGTTTATAGTTATTTTAGCGGTGCCCGGACCCGAACGTGGGACCTTCCGCATGAATCGCCAATCCCTAGAATAGGATATTTGACAGTATCGCTAAAATACCTTCCAATATTAATTAAATTATAGTTCGAATCCAAATATAACAAACGCATATATTTTTTGCAAAATAAATCTTTAAATAATTAATAAAAATCATTTTCAAATTTCTTTTTTTTTCATCGGTACGTCACGTGATCACAAACACGTCGATTTGACTGACTTCACTAGTATATATATTAACAAAACCGGTGTGATGTTTTTCTGTTTGTAATTAAACTGGTTTTAATCTAATTTACTATTAAAATAAGAATTATATAGATAATGGGTGGAGGTTTTACAGAAGCGGATAGTTCAAATTTGCTTAAAGTAGATTCCAAAATGGTGTTTCAAAGTTTGTTTATAGTTACTAGTGACATCATAGATACTACGTGTCAGCCACAAAGCGTTTTCGGGAGTGATTTTTCGTCCTAATTTTAAAATTCATTTTCCCCTTTTTATGGGGTATTTGAAAAAAAGAAAAAATACGGGTCTAATATTTTTGGCATAAGAATATTTTAGGCCAATACATTTTTTTTAGTCAAGTATACCCTATTCACACATTCGTAGTTTTGTCATTTGACCGACAAATGAAACTCATTGACTATCACATTTTTTCCCTTGTTTCGTTCATTGGGTCTTTTCAAACAGCCCATCTCTATATCTGTGTTCTTCTTCGCTGTCCAGTCTTATCATGTACTCGAACACGTCACCCTTCTTGGATTTCTCTTCGATTTCGTTTTCTTCGTCGTCGTCGTCTTCTGACGAGGCGTCGTAGTGTTGGGCGTCGAAGAACTGCCACTCGGGATCTTGCTCGTAGTCGTGAACGTATTCGAGGCAACGACGGCGAAACCACCTGGCAAACAGTAGAATCGAATTTTAAAGTGTTAGTCCAAAAGTAAAATCCTTCTCAAAACCCTTTAACTTCTAAAACGGCACTGATGGCCGTACTAGTAAGGAATCAAAGAGTTCTATAGTAGGGTAGAGACTGAACCTTTCAACAGCAAGATGGACCAACACGGAGACAATATAGGGTGGCATGTGGGGCCCGATGGCCGAGTGGTTTGGATCGCAGGCCATAACGCTAGCAGTCCGCGCGCTGTAACGGGTGCGGGTTCGGTTTCCGCCTTTGCACTGGGTGTACCTTTCTCAGTATCAAAATTATAAATTAACTAGCACTTTTGCCACTCTATTCGGGCTCCGTAGTGAGCCATGGCTGCCGATGGCAGCTCAGTACGAGTAGTTCCTCTACCCTACTATAGAACTCTTTGTAAGGAATCGATAATGCTATTCCTATAACAAGTTACGCGGCAACAAAGTGCTTACGTAGCGTAAGTGTTCAAACAATTTGCTTATCTTTCAGAGGGTGAAACTGATTTGTAAAAACAAAAAAGGATTTTAAAAAAATTTAACAATTAATCTATAATTGGTATAAGTAGATTTTTGAATTTTATACATTGAAGAAATATTTGTCATTATTACACAACCACCAAAACTATTCAGCCATTTCTTTAAAACCTAAAAAGTTCGATGGAAGCTACGCTTTGCGCATGACCGATTTTCTCGAAAGCTTTATTTTGCCGTCCAACAGATACCGGGAACTCGTACAACAAATTCGAAGTTTATTGCTTTTTCAGTTTGAGCTGTAGAGTGGTTTCAGACGTACAGTCTTAAAGACTTAACAATGTTTAAAAAGCACTTTTCCACACTCGGTAGCCTCCTAACCCTGCAACATATATTAGGTAATAAATTGAAAGCAAAACTTGCAAACAAATGTTAACAAATGTTGATAATCTAACTTTTATTCATGTCAAACTTAAAGTTGGTTGGTTGTGGAAGCTGGTTTATTGCTTCGTTCGAGGCGCGCTTATACCAGTCATGACCCATTGTAAGAATTATCTCACTAGAGGGTAGCACTACTGCTCGTAAGTGGATCCATCTAATTTTTAGAGACAGAGGCCGACTAGAGGATCCCCAGAATTGGCTTGTCACCCCCAGAGGTATTGATTTGGTATGGGAACTTGGAGGACTTTCGGACCCAACAGATTTAACGAGCACGTACTCCGCATATACTCGACAAACACAAACATCCATGCCTTACCGGGATTCTAGCCCGAACCCAGAGGCTCCAAAGGCTAGCTCCCTAACCGTTGCGCCGCCGGTCGGCAACTTAAAGTGTGGTATTTGTTTTTAATGATTTCCTTAAACGTATTTGAAAATATACCTGCTTCATATTGCCACTTACTCTTTTGGCCACATTAAAAAAGCTTAAAATGTGTCGATAGAGCAAAGACTTATTCCTCTTGCCCTTGTTCTTGTCCTGCTTATGTCATGGACTGTATTGGCGCCTTTATGAGGCAGCTGTGGAGTGAATTGGGAAATGGACTTGCAGCTTTATTAGATCGTTGTGGTACCATGGACCTGGTCTAGGTAACTGGATCAGGGCGACATGGAACAACAACTTACCCTCTGTACTTTCTGCATCCCACTGCAGGATGGTCTTTTCTGAAGCATTCCATCTGCAGGAAGTTGAAGTACATTCGGCCCACGCGATGGGATACTCGAGAGTCCACTTTCTCCAGGCATTGGTAAAACTCGAGGTCACATTTGCAATGGGATCTGAAGTAGCAATAAAATACTTCTTTTTTTTAACTCTCTGAGGGTACAAACGTATACATCCGTCACCTGAATATCAAGTTTTCTAGCATACATAATTTTTTCTTCAAATTTATAGATTTTATAATTTTAGAAATTTTAAAATTAAAAACACAATAGTTATTTATAAGCACCTGGCACCGAAGTCAAATTTCAAAAATTTAAAGAAATTAAATTTCAGGAATTTGTGTTTAATTTTAATATCATGCAATGCAAACTAGTTTACAGTTCAGCCGATTTTCTTATCCCTCAATGGGTTAATATTTTCTTAATCCATTAATGACCCATTTGTGAATTCCATTAACACCTTACTTTCCGCATAAAAACGTTACCTTTAAGTGTTGTTGCGTGTAACTTAATTTGTCTGACATAAAGTGTTTAGCACTATACTCTTCATTCGCCTTCTATTTTGTTGATTTAGCAAATCTCAGACAAAAAGCTGATTCTCTCACAGCGAATCATCTTGTCAAACCGTTGTTAGTGAGTTATGGTATCTCAATAAATAGATTGGGGCCCGGATGGCCGAGTGGTTTGGACCATTACGCTAGCAGTCTCTTCGCTGTAACGGGTGCGGGTTCGATTCCCGCCTTCGCCCTGGGTGTACTTCCTTTCTCTGTGACAGTAAAAATTCTTTCTGTGTCTGTCTTACTTGACGAAGGCTTCATAAGTAGGTCTCTGATCAAGCACAAAAGCCGGAATATATATGTACCTACCCCCCCCCCCCAATAAATAGACTCTCAAAAAGAACAAGAAGTTCATAAAGAACTAAAATAGCCTACTTTCCTGTTACTTAAATACTTACTGAAGTTCTAATCGGGAAAAAAACTAGGTTCCTAAAGTAAATATCATCAACAGCCGTTTCTACACTAGATTTATACACATTAGGAAAAAAAAATCGAAACACAGCACCCAGCTATAATTTAAACTTCTAAAAGCCAAAATCAACTATTTTCCTTAATATTCGTTCGCAAATTAATTAAATATTATTTATCATCTGCTCGTGATTTATTTGTAGTTCGAAGAATAAATATTTATTAATAACAAAAGTAATGAAACTACTCCGAACTGCATTAAAAAACAAGAAATGTAAATTAAAACTAAGCATAATTGCATGCAAAAGTATGCCTTGCCGATTTCTTGGTAGATAATTAATGAATAATCAAAGAATCAAATTGTTCTACATTTTATGACGTCATTCCAAACTGATTCATGAAAATATTATTTTGCTTCAAATATGTTTAAATAAAGTTTCTCATGCCATTGTTGATTTGGCAACAGTGATTTAAATGACTCAAAATTGAATTTCAATGCTAATTCAATGGGAAATTCGCCGACAGATAGTAGATTTATGTCCGTCCGGACGTACAGACAGACGGACAAAAAGTATGAAAGTTGGGTATCTGAGGTCATAGCTTTCTAACAAAAAAAGAATTTTTAAGATCCGATGATTAGAACCAATTTTGGAAGGGGGGTACAGACAGACAGACAAACGGACAGACAGGCGGACAGACAGACGGACAGACATACGAACAGATAGACAGATGGACAGACAGACAGTTGGACATCAACCGCATTTCAATACCTACAGTGATTTAAATGACTCAAAATTGAATTTCAATGCTAATTCAATGGGAAATTCGCCGACAGATAGTAGATTTATGTCCGTCCGGACGTACAGACAGACGGACAAAAAGTATGAAAGTTGGGTATCTGAGGTTATAGCTTTCTAACAAAAAAAGAATTTTTAAGATCCGATGATTAGAACCGATTTTGGAAGGGGGGTACGGACAGACGGACAGACGGACATCGACCGCATGTCAATACCTACTTTTTCATTTTTTTAATTCTTTCGAATTAAAAAAAGAAAAGTAGGCTAAAAATATGTTGTGAAGATTTACTGCTATCAAGTATTTGATTTTGGTTAGAATGAAGACCAATGGTGATGGACCTTTCAATTTTAGTCTTGGTCATGCGACATCCCAGGAAATGAGGACAAGAGGCATCGAATTGCCTAACGTTCAACCATTACTGATTTTTTTTTGATTTTTAACTAAATTACCAATTTATAGGATTGTAGAATTTTGGAGACCTCATTTGAACAACCAGAACTTATAGGCCGAAAGTCGGAATGCGCAATTTACTAACGGGCCCTCTCTTTCGAAGCAGCATCGACAACAACAATAATAATAATAATAATAATAATAATAATTATAATAATAATAATAATAATAATAATAATAACAATAATAATAGTAATAATAATGATGATAATAATAATCTTAAGCAATACCGAATCCTTACTTTGTGAACGGCGAATTGTTTCGAAGTCCGTACTTGGAGTCGTACCCTTCTATGTTGTCCTCGCAATGGTCGTGCTCTCTGCAGCAAGAGTCGGTGTCGGACTCGGATCCGAGATCTTCGTATTCTTTCGACACGTTTCCTGCTCCGCACCACTTAGTTCCTAAAAGTGCAATTGTTAACTTTAACCCTTTAACTTCTAAAACGTCCCAGGCGGCCGTAGAACTAAGGATTCGATAATGATATTCCTATTGCATATTACGCGGAAACAAAAATCCTGCGTATTAAAGTCTTAAGGTAACAAGGAACAAAACGACTAGTCAAAATATCGAATTTTTATTTCAATTATAGTTACTGAATCGTGCCTTTACGAAAAATCTTCTATGATGCACATTTGAATATGGGGCTGGAGTTTGCAAATTTGGTAGTTAACTTTAATATAACTTTGTTGCCAGCTTTAAATCTCATTATTCCAAAACACCAATTTTCAACCTTAAGGTACACTTTTCTCTTTTTCTATTTTACTAGAAGGGTTGAAATTTTATGTGATATCGTATACATGTCAATTTAACACATTGAACCAAAATATTCCAAAAAATATATTAAGTGAGTAAAAATAAGACTATTTTTCTAATTTAAGAAATGCGCAAAATTTCTATTTATGTGAATAACTTAAAATTATGAATGTTTTATCGTCAAACTTGAGGTTCATTGCGTTAAATAGACATTTTTTATTTCTATATAAATTATTTTTAGATACACGCAATAGTTGTGCTGGAAAGTGTACCTAAAAGCTAAAAATCGGTGTTTTAAAATAATGACGTATGAAGCTGGAAACAAAGTTATATTGAAATTAACTACCAAATTTGTGAACTCCAACACCATATTCAGGTGCGTATTATATAAAAAAAAATTTCGTAAATATTCATTTCAGTGATTGAAAGTTAAAATGAAAATTTGATATTTTAAAGCTTCGATATATGTTCCCTGTCCCTTTAATCATACTGTTTTTCCATCGAGACTGCTTTATTGGCGGCTTAGCCTTTTGCAGACTCGGCGTATTAACCAAAACTGAGATCTATTTTTTTATGGCACCATCCAGGCGACTCTCGATACCAATTTTGACACTCAGATTGTGGATGTTAAAGTATGCCTAAAGCCCTGGATTCTCTCTGACTTAAGTAGCGACAAGCTCAATCGTCCGCCATCTTGGGTCTCCCGGTGGGGGGAGCGGCTACGCTTCGTTTTTCTCCTCGTACTTCGCTCTCTTTCTTTTCTTTACAAATTGATTAAAGACTATTAAATTTATATTTAACAAATTAAATGTATAAAACTTCATTCTTTTAAAGCATAAAAAGGACTTTTTGACTGATTTTTGATTTATTAAGAAGTTAAAATCTCAAACCTTCGATTCTTAAGTGGTTCGCGTTTAGCAGCCAAAATGATCGATTCGCTTGTAAATTTAACATTAACTGCATTTCTTTAATCCTGAGTAATAAATTTTTAACCATGAATAATTAATATTATGTACTAATATTATATACTGATATTATATACTTATATAAAAAAAAACACCTGGCTTTTGGGGGGTTGTGGCAGGGCCGCTAAAATCCTGATTGAAATACATAAAATTTTACTAACCTATATGTTTCTTTAAAATTAAATTCAAATTAAAGCCACATTCTAACATTAATTATAAATTTCTATTTAGACATTCTCCTGTAACAAATATTTAGGGCACATGCAATATTAAATTATCTTATGAATCTAAATAAAGCCCCAGAAATTACGAAAAATGTCATATTTTATTTAATAAACAGTAATTAAAGTGTACATTTTATAAATAATAACCCACAGCTATAAAGCTATTAGCAAGCAAAATATATAGATCACATTATCTCTGATGCAGCAACTCTCATTACAATGCTTTTGCTAGAACATTTTTTAATTTTTTTTTGTTGCAAAGCTTTATTTTTCTTTTTGATTAAAAAATGCACTCTATGATTAACAAAAATATTTACAATTTTAGTGATCAATTCACAACATTGAGGGAAATCTTTGAAATGCTCCATTACAGATATAAGTAGAAGATTTTGTAAAGATTTTAAATTTATTTTTGCCTGTAGGATTTGCAATTCATTTGATCTGAAAAGATTTTCCAAATGAAGTAAAATGCTATATACTTCTTCAGAAACATAAACTAAATGATTAATATCTTTTTTAAATTCTTTAAGTTTTGAAAATGATTGTTTTGCAGTTTCACAGTTATTATTAGATAAATAAATTTTACAAAGGGAACAAAGTTTACTTCTATTTAAAATAATATTTGCAATACATCCACATAAATAAAAGAGTGCACTTTCTGGCAGTTGACATGCCATACATGGTACAGTTACAGTTTCTATAGAAATTTCATCTTTGTCAAAATCAATATCAAAGCATATTTTTTCAGTGTATGTTTCCAACTGGTAAGCGATACAATTTAAATCCTTTTTTTTAACTGTTTGCGCATCCAAAAGCACAACAATTCGGCATCTTCGTATGAAATAGTCTTTCATCTATCAAAAACTAGCTTGGTAAAAAATTATCTAAACATAGTTAGCAAGTTTTCGCAGAAACAAAAACGATGACACTCACAAGACCGCAATTCCAAACTAAATCCCCATTCCAAGAAAGACCCAAGATGTCGCATCTTTTACACGTGACTCTGAACGTCCAATAGGAAAACGAAGCGGCATAAAAGCGCCGGGGAAAACAGTGTCGCTACTTAAGTCAGAGAGAATCGAGGGCTTTAAGTATGCCGAGATTCGATTTTGCCGAGAGAACAAAAGCCAAATGGGTACTCAAGAGATCTTTTACATGCAACATAATCATATGACATGTGTACCCACAATTTTCCCATCCAGAAAATCTGACGACTCAGCCGGGGCCCGAACCCTCAAACTTGGGCTTATGAGGCGGACACGTGGTACCTCTCAGCCACTGAGCTGCTTTTAATAATAATAAATGCCATAAATAAGTATAGAAAATAATTTTTTAAAAAAGAAATTTGTGTGTGGTTTAGGCTTTTAACCCAGTAACGACAATCTTTTGAATACCATTAACACTTTCATTTCCGAATAAAAAACCGCAACTTCAAGTTTTTTTTTTAAAATTCGTTTTTCGTGTATCTTAAATCGTCTTACATATCATATACTCTTCAGGATTATAGTCTGCATTTGTCTGATATTTTATTTAGATAAACCTAAGCAGATATCTCATTTTTGCATGAAAAAAATTTTTTTTTTTTGCGGCCGAGCCAAAGTTTGGTTTTTTGGGGGAAAATTTTTTAGTTAAAATACTTTTTAATATCTTATAAATAAACAAAAGCAGTAGCGACTTTAAAAAAAGTATTAGATTACAAAGATAAGTAAAAGTTAAGCTCTTTAAGAACAGATTTATTACTGATCTATTTCAAATAACCAATTTCTAAAGTCCATAAAATTACAGTTTACACAAAAAAAAACCAACTAATTATTTTATTTCCTACAAACACCCTATTTAAATAATTTTACCAGTAAAACGTCACGAGGCCGTACCTGGGTAGATAAAGAAACCGCTGAATATCCCCAGTTGTTGCCAGACCTTTTCCCCGTTCTGTCCTTCGAACAGTCCGTTGGCCTGGGCAAAGGCACAGTCCTCTGTTATCTGGTCCATGGTTTTGGGGTCCACCAGGGTCACATTGGATACGGGGACAGACTGCACAACCATCTTGATCAAGGAACTGGAAAACATTTACAACTACACTGTAAAAACTGGGGGGGTGGGGCTGTATTTAACGACTTTTAATTATCATTTCAACATACTTTAAAAGGCGCGACTGAAACTATAAGGAAATTTCAAAACTCTAAGATTTTGCCTCATTGGTGTATAATGGCGGAAAAAAAACCCCATTTTTTTCCCCCATTTTTTTCCCCCCGGAGGGGGGGAAAATTTTTTTTTTTAAAAAACCGTTTTTTTTTAAAATTTTAAAAATTTTGGTTAGATAACTTGGGGGGCCCCCAAATTTCCCCCCTTTTTTTTTTTTTTAAATTTTTTTTTCAAATTTTTTTTTTTGAAAAAAAATTAAAATCCTTTGAAAATTTTTAAAAAAAAATTTTTCCCCAAACCCAAATTTTAAAAAAATTTGGGAAAAAGGTGGGAAAAAACCGGGGAACCCATTTACTTTTTTTTAAAAAAAAAAAAAATCCGCTTGAAAAAATTTTTAATTTTAAACCCCCCGGAGAAAGGGTTGGGGGAAAAAAAATTTTTTTTTTTTTTTTTTCCCCCAAAGGAAAATTTAACACGGATAAAATTTTGGGTTTTTGGAAAAGAACCCCCCCCGGCCGGGGGCCCCTTTCCCCCCTTTAAAAAGGGAAAATTAAAATTATAACCCCTTTATAAGGAATTTTTTTAAAAACCCCCCAAAGACTTTTTTTTGGCACCCCCCATTGGTTTTTGGCGCTTTTTTCCCCTTCAAAAACTTTTTTTTTTGGGACGTTAAACGGTTTTACGGGGGGGGGGGTTGCCCCCCAAAAAAAAAAGCATGTAAAATTCTTTTTTTTTTTTGAAAAAAATTTTAAACCCCCTTTTTAAACCAAAAAAAAAAAAAATTTAATATCCCCCCCCCCCCCACCCCCTTTTTCCCCCAGGGGGCGTTTTTTTCCCCGAAAGTTTTTATTAAAAGGGGTTTTAAAAAATTTTTTGGGGCCGTGGGGGCCCCCTAGGGGGGGCCCACCCCCCCTTGGGGGGGGGGGGGAAGGGGGAAAAGGGCCCCCTTCCCGGAGGGGGTTTTCCCCGGTACCAGGGGAAAAACCCCCCAAATTTTTAAATTTCCAAAAAAAGGGGGCCTCGTTAAACCCTTTTTGGGGCCCCGAAAGTCCCCCTTTAATTTTCCCCATACCAAATCAATCCTCTGGGGGTGAAAAAAAATTTTGGGGCCCCCCCCTTTTTTTTGGTCTGGGGTTCCCCAAAAAAATTAGAGGAAAACCCCCCTTATGTTTTTTTGGGGGTTTTGGGGTTTTTTTTTTTTTGGGTTTTTTTGCCCCCTTTTTTTTTAAACCGAAGGGGTTTTTTAAAGGGTCCGCTGCCAAAAACCCAAAACCAAAACCAAAAATAATATGTTTTAACCAACCAACCCCCCAAAAAACCCCCCCCTAACAGAACCGGAAAACCGGGGGGAAAAACCAAAAAAATTAAAAACCCCAAAATTTTTTCTTTTTTTTTTTTTGAGCTGAGGGTTTTTTAAAAACAGAAAAAAAGGGCCCCAAAATTTTGGGAAAAAAAATTTTTTTTTTTTAAAAAACCCAAAACCTTTTTTCAAAACGTGTTAAAAAAAAAAAACAAAATCCCCATTTCCCTTTTTTAAAACACCCCGGTAAACCCCCCCAAAATCCCCTTTAAAAATTTTTTTTACCTAGAACCCCCAAAAAATTTTTGTTTTGGGCCCCAAAAAATTTTTAAACATTTTCCCCCCCGAAAATTCGACCAAAAAATTTTTAAAAAATTAATTAAAAAAACCCTTTTTAATAAGTTTTTTTTTTTTGGGGAAACAAAAGGGGAAATAAAAAAGGTTTTTAAATTTTGGAAAACCTTTTTTTCAATGGGGGGGCCAAAATTTTCTAAAACCCCCCCTTTTGGGCCCTTATTTTTTTTTTTGCCCGGGGCGTTTTTTTAAGAAAAAAAAAGGGGGAAACCCCCATGGCCCCCCATGTTTTTTTAAACCAAATTTTCATTTTGGGGGCCAAAATCCCCCCCAATTCCCCCGTAATTTTTTTTTATCATTAAAAAAAATAAAATTCCCCAAATTTTTTTGATTTTTTGAAAAAGGGATTTTGAGTTTTTATTAAAAGGGGAAGGGCCCAAAAACAGCCCCCTTTAGAGCTATGCTTTTTTTTTTTTAAAAATCCCCAACTTTTCCCCAAAAAATTTGGGGGTTTTCCCCCTTTTTTAAATTCCCAAAATTTTCCCGGTATAGGAAATCCCCCCCCAAAAAAATAATTTAAAAAAGAAAATTTGGGGGAAAAAAGAAAATAACCCCCAGTTTTTTAATTTTCCTTTAAAAATTTTTTAAATTTTTTTTAAACATGGGGGGGTCCCCCCCCCCCGGGCTTTTTTTTTTTTTTTTGGTTTTTTTTAAACTTAAAAAAAATTTTTAAAATTTTAAAAATTTTATAAAATTTTTTTTTCTGACAACCCCTCTTAAAACGGCTAAAGGCACATAAATATAAGGGTTTTTTCATAGGGTAGATGAACGATAAGCAAATGGATAAAAAAAATCTGAGCAGTAAGTTTCATTACTCATAAAATACATGAATAAAAATTACATTTAACCAAAAGGTTCATTTATTTCTATTTCAAATAAACATAATAAAACAAACATAAATGCATTATTAAAGCTCTTGAGCTGAGCAACCAAAGAGATAAAATACTTCTCACTTCGACAAACTTTATTTATGTTATGGCAGCTGAGAAATATGAATTAAAAGTATAAACTAGTGTGTCGGCCATAACTTGAACCAGTTTTTCGCAATTTTCTTACCTTTACGTTGTCATAATTTTATTAAGTATTTTTTTTATGTTATTTAACTGGTTTATACATTTTGATGATTGAACATTAGTTTCCAAAGACATATTGAACTTTTTAAATTACATTTCCCCAAAGGTGTTACAAATAACATTGCAACATTGCAACTTTTGATGGATTGAAATTCATAATTAGTTTTGTTAGTCGGCATTTTTGTTTGCCTGTGCTAATAATCACATGAATCGTAAACGTCCGCTTATTTTAATTGTTGCAATCTGTTTTATCCGTTTTGAAGAATTATGGCTAAATGGTCATGATTTTTAAGTATTTCTTCAAAACGATATCCAACTGTATTTACAGATTATGATAACTCCGAATAATATACAATAATTTGATAACTCCGATTTTGATAGTTTCCGAATGACGCATTGAATTTTTAAACTATACATTTAATGCTGCATTTCTTCCAAGGTGTTACATATAAGATAACATTTTAAGCTTTGATGGTTTCAAGTTCCTAATTATTTTTGTAAGTCGGCATTTTTTACTTGGTATCAATCACATGAATCGTAAAAAATAACCTAGTTCAATTGTTGAGTTATCTGTTTAATCCGTTTTGAAGAATTTCTAGCTAAATTTCCTTCATTGCATTTCTATTTGCACATTTAAAAACCGCTTACCTGTCTCCGGACACGTAGCAATCTTGAAACTGTCCATACTTATCGGCAACAGCGGACACCATCCTTTCACCGTCCGCGTCAACATAAAAGTACCACCGATCATCATCGGCTGAAGTGTGGTTCCTGATGGTAGCATACTTTCCATCACAAACAACGGTGAGTCCCATCAACGTCATAACCACATACCGAAACATAGTCGACGATATTGGCTAAATTAAAGCTTTGGAACGCGGATCTAAACACTAGAAGTTTAATGGTTGTATTTTTAATGGTTTCCTGGTCTCTGGATGCAAATGACAACTCCAAAGTGTAGGTATGATGTGCTCTAAACCGGGGTATAAATATTAAATAGCAAGCTACGATCTCGTGTGCCGAAATCTCTAAACAAAATTACAAATAGTAAGCTAAAATCTCTTATGCCGAAATCTCTAAACAAAAGTATAAATAGTCAGCTAAAATCTCTTATGCCGAAATCTTTAAACAAAAGTATAAATAGTAAGCTAAAATCTCTTATGCCGAAATCTCTAAACAAAAGTATAAATAGTAAGCTAAAATCTCTTATGCCGAAATCTCTAAACAAAAGTATAAATAGTAAGCTAAAATCTCTTATCCGAAATCTTACAAAAGATAACAGTAGCTAATCTATGCAATCTCTAAACAAATTAGAAATAGTAAGCTAAAATCTCTTATGCCGAAATATCTAAACAAAAGTATATATATTAAGCTAAAATCTCTTATGCCGAAATCTCTAAACAAAAGTATAAATAGTAAGCTAAAATCTCTTATGTCGAAATCTCTAAACAAAATTAGAAATAGTAAGCTAAAATCTCTTATGCCGAAATCTCTAAACAAAAGTATAAATAGTAAGCTAAAATCTCTTGTATCGAAGGATCTAAACAAGAGTATGTAAGAGTAAGTAAGCTACAATCTCGTGTGCCAAAGGCTTTAAACAAGAGTATAAATAGTTAGCTATAACATCTTCTATCGAAAGCTCTAAACAAGAGTATAAATAGTAAGCGCTCGACTAAGTAGGAATAGCAATTTTTGAGATCCTAGTCAGCAATGCAGGTCTCTCCCTTCATTTATATACACACCTTGACAACTGTCGGGCCTTCATTAAAATTTGATTTATTGAATTTCTGATGACAGTTTCTGATTCTGGAAAGTATCTTGTGTGAATATGGGGGCTGTAAATACCCGCATTTGCACGCCGAAGAACGTGCCGATGGAGAGGGGAATGTGTTTATGTTTACATCAAATGTTTTACAACCTTTTGCATGCTCTATTTTGGGGTCGATTGTGCTTGTAAAAGTCTAGGTTTGTTAACCTAGTCTAGGTTTGTAAGCGGGGTCACGGACAACAAAAGTAAAGATCTTATGCAAGAGTTCATATTCCATCCTTGTATGTCTAGCAGAAAAAAAAACCTAGAACATATATTTAGGTTATTATTTTAGATATAAGATAAAAATGAGTAAACAAATAAGTGTTCATGGATTTTTTTTTTGTAAACATTTTCTTGACATTTCCTTCACAAATGACTTAAATTTACTTACAAGTAAACAAGAGCAATTTTCTATACAGATATAGGCTGCATTTATTATTTTAGAAATGACAAAGTCGGTATACATCATTTAGGAAAAAAAACAATTATTTGTTCATATCCCTTTCCCATAAATTGTATTTGGTACAGCAGAAAAGCATCGAAAATATCATATTTTGGTTTTTATTTTAGGTAGTATAAGATAAAAATGAGCAAAATAATAGGTGGCATAAATGTCCGATTTTTTTTGTAAATTTTTTTTTTATTTGTATTTGTGTTATCCTCCACAAAAGACTTAATTTACTTACAAGTAAACAGTAACAACTTTTAATAGATATAAGCGGAATTTTCTGTTTTAGAAATAAAAAGGCGACATGCATTGTGGAGAAAAAGCAATTATTATGCAGAGTTCATATCCTTCCCCTACAAATTGTCTTAGGTAGAGCAGAAAAACATAGAAAATATCATATTTAGGTTGTTATTTTAGGTATAGGATAAAAATGAGTAAAACAATAAGTGGCATATGTATTTGCGACTTTTCTTGTTTTTTGTAACCATTTTCTTCGTCTGTGTTTTACTTCCCAAATGACTTAAATTTACTTACAAGTAAACGCTAACAATTTTTACTGGATGTAAGCAGGATTTATTATCTCTCTATATTCAAAAAAGTAAGCTCTTTTAAAGCGTACGGAGCCATAACAGGATGAAATATTGATGTTACAAATCGGATTGGAAACGTCCTAAAATGACAATAAGTCAATATGTAAACACAACATGTAGTTGAAATGTTGAATTGTAAGCATCGTAAGTTTTCCCTGTATCCCTTACTGTCTTTCATCTTTTATATAATCTTATATTCCTTATGAATGTTAAACTTTCATATACAGCAGAGTTTCATAAGAGCATATGTATAACTTCTGCCCGATATGTTGCCGTAGGATCTCAAAGAGAAACACGCAGGGCGTGATCACCGAATACACTCTTAAAACAAAATAGTGAAATCCTCTCTTATAGGGGAAGTGCATTTTCGGCACGGAAAGGAGTGGAAATTAACTCAGACTGAGTTAAAACCGCTCGTTTGTTTTAAGAGTGTAGGTCGTGGAAGCCGAGCTTCCACTTTAAAATTTGAAGAGGCCCCCAAATCAAACTTAAAAGCAAAAAGAGGAGTCCAGTCGGTTAAGGAGGTTCGCCTTGGCATGCGGAAGATCCCAGGTTCGGGTCCGGGAATCACCAAAGTAACTGCTTACCTATAAACGGCCCGTGCAACCAAAAATGTCCAACGGATAATTCCCCGGGTAGAAGGAGTGAACGTTATATATGCTCCAAAGTCCCAACGCTGCGTACGATGTCACCCATTAACGGTTGCGTCGGGTACCTACTCAGGTGCCAGCTCGCACTTTACAGCGTTTTAAATTATGACGCCCGTAGCCGATAGCCCTCGTGTAGCTCTAGGGCTACGATAATTCAAACTAACCTAACTGAAATTAATCAATTCGTTCCTTTTTACTCCTTTTTCTATTCCTGCGAAACAAATTTCCTTACTTATATGATAAGTTTTAATCTAAATGTATCACACTACTACCTCTGAATATTTTACGAAAATAGAATAGCATATAACTACAACTCCCGACTGATTCACAGTTTTATAACGTGACATCAGATACGGGCCGATCCGGCGGCGCAACGGTTAGGGAGCTAGCCTTTGGAGCCTCTGGGTTCGGGTTCGAATCCCGGTAAGGCATGGATATTTGTGTTTTGTCGAGTATATGTGGAGTACGTGCTCGTTAAAAATCTGTTGGGTCCGAAAGTCCTGTGGGCGGTCATTGCGCAGTTTCCCACGGGTACAGGTCCCTGGAGACTATTTTCCTCCCCTCAGACATGTCTAAATTGTGAGTGGCGATAGATGGCAGCATCTGTCATATATGTTGTGTATGTCGTGTCCGTCCTTCTTGACGATGGTTTATAAGTGGGTCTTTGTGACCAAGCACACAAGCCTGAAAATATATGTCTACCAACCAACAGATACGCGAGTGATTGTTTACGACAGTCAGTAATAAGGTAAAGCTCACTGAAGTCGTATCACGAAGTTTTCAGTACAATGTTTCTAAATTAACAACTAACTTTACATTTACATTACTTTACCCAAATAATAATTAACACTTTGTCCTAGGTCATTCTTTTCGATCACACTGGCCTTATAGCCTGGTAGCCCATAATGATACAAATACAAATATACAAATACAAAAATTGTCGACCAACAACAGGCCAGAGGCACAGCAAGGTTGGTCAAAAATATATCTAATACTTTACCAGTTTCCAATGACTATCGAGATTCTTTTTAAAATGTTCTACTCTCTTCGAATCTTTATGGTTTATCCATAACCAACCCATGTGAATCCTTTTTACGATTTTTGTCAAATAAAATCCCATAGATTAACATGGGGCAGTGTGCGCAAATCTTAAAGATTACTATTGGCTACGTAGAGGGCCGTCCCATAGTCTTAATATTAGTCGGGGCGAAACTTTAAAGAGAACCCTCCCCCCAAAATAATGTAGACGTAGTATGTAAATTCTTAGCATGGAATGTGAGATTGTGAGAAAGTTAGGCTACACACACACACTTCAAGTTTCAATATACTATTCTGATTGAGTTAATATAAACAGTTTAACCTCTTGCGACCTGGCGTCCCCATTTGGGGACATTTTTAAAAACCTCCCCATAAACAATTAACGTGTTAATTAGTTTCGAAATTGACCTGGTCCGATAGAAGAAGATGCGAAAATCAGTTTTATTTCTATAAAAAATGAGTTGAACGAGGTCATACGATATTAGAGTTCTAAAAGTAACCTTAACTAGCTCTTTCTTTAAACTTTTCAAAAAGTTCTTTTAGTAGTAATTTTAAAAGCATCTTGCATTAAAAACAAGTTAAAATAAACTGTTAACTAAAATAAGTGATACGGCCATTTATAGCACAAAAAATGTGTATTTTAGAGCTTAAGGCGTGTCTCAGTAACAAATTTTTAACCCTAAAATGGTGTGTTTAGATTAAGAATATACGTGTAGGATTTTGATCGAGTCTTAAGAGGTTATGAGCAGACCAATGAAAGGAACCGTGAGCGAGGGCAAAGGTTCATATTGCACCTTACTCGGAGAAGTGGTATATCTCGCATTGAGTCAGCATGGAAAGAGCATCACTATTCCATGTACAGTGCAATATGAAACCTAAACTTTCCAGGAAGTTTAGGAACTAGTCTGAGGTCCTGGGTACGCGTATCTGGCTTGTAGCTTTAGCTATAATTTAGTATAAGAAAGAAATATTTTATAACTTTAAAGACGCTCCCTTTTACCCTTATTGTCACGGCGCCCCGGGGTAATCAGCCCGATCACAAGACGGCCGTAGCTACACTCTTAAAACAAACGAGCGGTTTTAACTCAGTCTGAGTTCATTTCCACTCCTTTCCGTGCCGAAAATGCACTTCCCTATAGGAGTGGATTTCACTCTTTTGTTTTAAGAGTGTACGTATGTAAAATCCATGCTACCCATAAAAGGAGTAATCAAGAGTAAATGTAAAATTATGCGTTTTGTTAATTTGATATTATCTGCCATAAAAAGTTTAAATGTTACCTTAGTTTGATTAATTTCTCTTCCATCTCTCTTAGGCTGTGTCCTGACTACGACATCAAATGCCACAAATGCAACAAAACTTGGCGACCACCAAGGGCGCCAAGTGATGCAATAGCATGTGGCTGACTCTGCCAAGTAGCCAAGTTTTGTTGTATTTGTGGCATTTGATGTCGTAGTCAGGACACAGCCTTAGAGATAGATGTAAGCAGACCATAATTAAAAATGAACTTACGTGAGATACCTCAGGTTGACACATGGGGTTCGACCAAAAATAATAGGAGTCATTTCTTTCTGGGCCCCATATGGGTAGTCCTACACTAATCAAGTGGGCCCACATTGATCCTACATTAGACTGATAACAGAGGAAGTTATAGAAAACAGAAATTTGTAAAAATAACATTGAAATTCTGTTTACTATTCTTATTACATATTTTTTTTTACATTGTAGACGGTTTAAAACATTACAACCATATTGCGTTCAATGTAAAAAAAATTACTATTATCGTAAATGATTATAAAATAATATGAAAAAAAATTATCTGCCGAAACTAATTCAGGGTATCGCACTTTTAACCCTTTCAGTCCCAGTGATGTCATTTGGCATCATCATGTTTGTGATCATAATTAAAAAAATAATAGGGCTGACATCTATCGCCATTAATAAAAAATATTTTCTAATAGAAAAAAGTTTGAAGAATCGAGTGATGTGCTTTTTGATATCATAAGTGGCTATAGACGATCAGAAAAATTTCTAAAATGATGATGCCAAATTGTCATTGGGACTGAAAGGGTTAAAATACCTTTACGTTACAAATAATATCAGTGTAATATTATAAGCCCTCAGTGTAAAGCTCAACTTAGGAAAAAATTATGTTTAAGAATGTATTTCGTATTACCAATTTTCCTTTTAATTTTTAAAAGAGCTTGTTCTACAATAAATTATAGTGATATTATCTAAAAACAAAACAAAAATGCACTTTTTTTTATAGTTTTCATAATTAAGCACCAAAAAACATTTAATTTTTAAATTTCAATATTTAAGTAATAAAACTAAAAAAAAGAAACAAAAACAAGTCGTTGTTTGTGACACAGATTGAGGGTGTAAGCACTTGTCAAAAACAACTCGGGCAATATATTACAAACAATGGCATGAAACCTTCCATTCTCAACATTTGTTCTCAGAAACTCTTTCAATATTGCACAGAGTCCATTTGACAAAGTTTTAACAGCAGCTAGACAAATTTTGAATAAAATTTGAAGAAAAAAAGAACGGTATTTTGTTATTATTTTTAAATTTGTTTCAGCATATACAGGGTGTTTCAAAATTGGCCGGAAATGGAAAGGATGCAATTCCGAAATATCTACCCAACCCCTCCAAAAACACAGCCAATTGATCACGCATTTTGGTTGTGGCTGTACCCTTGAACTAGGGCAGCACAAGATGCGTTGACGAAGTGATGCATTCGCTTTGCGTTTGGTTTGGTTGAATTGACATATCGCCTAGTAATTTACAGTTGCAGATTCTGTTACATCACAGTTTCTAAAACTACTAAAAATGATTAGTAACTAACTACTAAAATGGAATTTTTGTGTTTAGATTTCAATTTAAATGATTTGGTGTATTTCAAATTTCAGCAGGATATACGAAAATTCAATAAACACTAAACATTTTGTGATGGAAATGTACAGTTTGTCGAAATGTGTATGTGTTGGGACGGGACAACAGTCAGCTTTCTGGTGGACAGGTTTTTGAAATTTTTAACAAATGATATACATGTATTTGTTATAACTGTATCTATAGGTGATTTGAGAGTTTAATAAAATAACGCAGATGTGAGATCGCCATTATGTAAGTCGCCATTATGTAAGTCGCCTTTCTGCTGAAAGAGTGTGCTGTTAACTAATTTTCGGTCCTTTTTTTATTAATATAAATAAGCAAATTACAATAATTGTTATGTATCGACTGATGGTCAACATCAAGTTTTGTAACAATAATGCAACATATCGAAATGAACAGCCTCCTAAAAAAGATATGTGTTTAAACTTGTTGAACCTGTAATTTTAACCAGATGTAAATTCAACCAAACCAAACTAAAAGCACTACATTCTTGTGTAGCTCAAGTGCAAGCTTTCATGCACTACCGAAAGTGCGGCCAATTATTTAGCCGTTTTTTATTGGCGGGGGCCGGGTAAATATTTCGGAATTGCATCCTTTCCATTTCCGGTCAATTTTGAAACACCCTGTATCTATGGGTGAGGAGTATAATTTAAGAGACGTTACTATTCTATTAGAACACCATAGTTTCTTCGAATATTCATGAATTTTTTTTTAAATGCTCTAAAATTGATAATTGTAATTTTTTTATTTTAAACTTTTAACTAAAGCAACTATATTAATGTAATAAAATGCCAAATTTTTTGGGGGAATTATTGAAGTTAGTGTCACTGAAAAGGCCATTCTGAATGTCTCTCGCCTTAGACATCAAAGGGTTAAAAGTGATGGTCAAGTAAAAATGATTATTTTTACTTGACAATCAAAAATATTTACAATTATGTCACACCAGACATTTTCCAGAATTTCCAAGAACACTTTCCCCGTTATCAACTATTTCATTCTATTTCGCACCCATTTTTATCAACTTCTTCTGGGGCTACGTCACCGGGACCAGCAAAATTTATGGTTCCTTGATGCTTCTGTTTTCGCCCATAGAATGTTCCTATGATTATTCTTTTGCAAAAGTTTCATTATGACGCCTATCAAGTCACAAACGAATCGTACAATTTCTTCGCCCACGACTATTTATAGTGAGGGCGAATGCAAACCTGAACAATTAGCTAGATTTTTTACTGAGCTCTAGTCATAACTCCTCAATCTGAAGCGAATTCGTTTTATTCTTTAAGGTGAGATTTACGCTAACTTCTCAATCTGAAGAGAATTCATTTTATTGGTGTGAATTACGCTAGGCATTTAAGTTTTTGAGGTTCACATTCAATCGAAACCCTAGATCCATAGGTCGCGAAATAAAAGTAAATCTAAAATATTTGTAGATTTTTCCTTAAAACTATATCGCAAACCCTCTTAAATAGTTGTCCCATCAGCATAAAAATAACAGAAAGTGAACTATTTGTTATATTTAAATCGACTATAATATTCTTTCTTAGGCTTCTAAAAAATAGTTCATTGATCTTCAATTCAAGAGACCGAAGACTGAAGGAAGAAGTTTGAGACCACTCATACAAGTTCTTCATACAACAGAACAAAGTGAAACAGAACTTCGCCTAAAGATAGTTTGTGGTCTAAATCGAATACCAGCGTCGGATACTCAACAATATCGGATAAGCCAATATCTCAAATCTTCAGTCATCATGTGCTTGAGCAGTAGCGAAGGTCCAGACAGGGGTCATGCTTGGATAATCGCAATGGCCGCCTTCGTAATCACCATGATACTTTCCGGCATTTCCAAGATGGTGGGCATTCTCTACGTGGCCGTCATAGACACCTACGGGGTTTCCAGACAAGAAGCCACGTTGCCGTTCACCTTCCGGAAGGCATTGAGAAGTCTTGCAGGTATGTGCACCAAAATAAATGAAGAGTCCAGGGGAAGAACCCCTTAATTGCATAGAAAACTTCCTGTAAACAGATCTGTTTGGCGGACGATGGTGACAGGAAACCGGTCTCTCCCTTGCTTCTTCTCTTACGGTACAAACGTGGGACTCGTGTCTGGCGTGAATCAGGGTTGCCGCGAAAGAAGAACCGAGTAAGAAACCGTTTTTCTTACACCATTTCAGACGACGACTCGCTATTGTGTCGCCAAAGAAGCCTGATGGCAGACACTATGCAATGAAGGGTTTTTTCCCCTGTACTCTCTCTTCAAATGCTATTTCAATTAAAATAGCGAGTCGTCGTCTAAACTGGTGTGAAGAAACAAAGAGTTTTGCCTTGCGTTTTACGGAGTGACTAAATACCTGCCCAAAACTCGCAGCCGAAGCCAGAAAAAAGGTTGCTTTAAAGATTGCGCCAAATGCAGATATTGGAAAAATACGCCAATAACCCAATATTACGCATGGGCGATGTAACAGGTTGTTTGTGATTCGAAATTTGTTGATGAATTTTGTATATTTATTGTATTTTATTTATTTATTTTCTTCAAAATGCATACACTTCATAATGCAACAACTAAACTATTATTATCAAAAATTAATATTTATTGGCACAGATTTCTATGGCACGGACCAACTGAACAGAATTGATTGCGATTACATTTGGCGATTTTAAAACTGAGAATCTAGCAATCAATAGCCAATGCCTGCAACCTCGTGATAGTTGTTTGCACGGGTTTTGGGCAGGTACTTAGCTTCGGCGTAGTTTTTATCACGCGGCTTGAGCGTCGGATTCGCTGGAATCTCGGTCATTAGAAAATATTAGTGTAGAACAGTGGTTCTCAACCTTTTAAAAGCTACCGCCCCCCAAAGGATTGAAAAAAATTTCACCGCCCCCTTTGTGAAAATCTTGTAATTTTCTAAGGTATAGGGAAAAAGATTACTGAATTATAAAAAGGCCAAACTTTTGAGTAATATTTTCACACCAAATTTGTTTGAGGATAATAACATTACTTTTTTAAAATTAAAATGACATGCAAAAAAATGCTTTAAATGCGATTTTATGTTTTAAAAGTATGTAGACTTGATTAGATAATTGAAGAAAAATACAGCCGAAAAATAATGCACTACAAATAGAATATCAATCAAGAACATCAGTGAGATGGTTGTGCTTGATGGTTCAAAGCTAGTTTCTGAACGTTTGGTTCAATGTTTTTAGAGAGATTAAGACGCAGGTCCCCTTTTTCTACGATTTGGAGTCTACATCTTTTTTCTGAAATTAGTTCAGTAACATCCCTGAAACCTCTCTCACAAAGCTAAAAGGAAGGAAAGGCAATCAAACATTTCTTCACGATGGACAACAATCCTGGATAGCAGCAACTGATATTAGTTTGAAGCCAAATTTCTGTGAGACGATCATTATAAAAGTTGGCTTTTATAGTTTCATTTGTTGAAAGTTCTATCAATTCCTCATGAATCTCTGCTTTTTCGATATTCATAAATAGGTTCAAGATCCAATGGGGGATTTCCATGGCCAAAATATTCTTCAAACGCAAGGAGGAACAAATCAGAACTTTAAATACGTGGAACTATATTGACGACACGTCTTTTTTCTAACCGACATCGTTGGTGGTACCAAAATAGCAAAAGAACTATTTTTCATAATAAATAGTTCATTATCACGAAAAATAATTAAGAATACACTTGCCCGCGACAGGCCAAATATAAATACTTAGGACGCCGGAAAAACAAACGCAGATTTTAATTTTTAATAACACGAACAAGAAAATACGAGGTGGTGAGCAAACAAGAAGCATTACAAGCACGAACGAAAACAAACCAACATTTTAATAACACGATCAAGAATACACGAATTAAATAAACAAGAAGCATTACAGGATATGAAGCACTGAAGATGGCACGGAAACAAGTGAGCTACAGAGAGAGCGGGGCTTGTATGATAGTCCTAACAACGGTAACCGGGTAATCAATTGTATATTTTCTTTTGGGACTTTTAAAATTAAGTTTTAATTCCCAAAATATGCTAATCGCCCCCCTACCACCCAAAACATACCCACCGCCCCCTACCAGCCTCCCACCGCCCCTTGGGGGGCGGTAGCGCACCCGTTGAGAACCACTGGTAGAACTTCATAATTAATTTAAGAATATTAATATTTTTTAATTTAATACACTAAAATAAGATTTAAAAATAACGTACTTTTGATTTAAAAATTAATGTTAGTAGAATATTAATGTTAGTAGTATATATTTTTATATTCTTGCAAAATAAGGTCGGCATTTTTGTAAAATAATTTTAATAGATATTTACCAAAATGCCGATTTAATAACGTGAATAGCAGATATGTAAAACTTTTAAACAAAAAAATAAAATAATAAAGAGAAGTTTTAAGATTGTTAAGTCAGTTAAGAAGTTTTTAACTAAGATTTTGCTACTGACCGAGATTCGCACAAGACACAAGTTTGACGTTTGAGCCGCAGAAGAAGAACCAAGGGAAAAAAACGGTTTTCAATCGCCACCACTCGCCAAGCAGACTTAATACGGACCGGTTCCCAGTCAATGAAGGGGCTTTTCCCCAGGACTTCTAAAATGAAATTGTTATCTAACTCATTTTAGCTAAAAGAGATAAGAAAACCACTGTCGTTTACAGAATAATTGGTTACATGCATTCAGATTTACCACATGTTACCATGGCAACAGTGACATTAACCCATTTATGCACAGTAGCTAAAATATAGGACACTTGTTAGTTTTTCTAAGTTTAAGTTTTTCTTAAGAGTGACTGTCACTCCCATAGAGCTAATGCATTAGTTTTGAAATCACAACTTTTGCAAAAGAGTTGCTTTGCCATGTTATACCATTCTCATCTGGTATGGGAATCATCATAACATCAATTTAAAAAAAAATTGAAAAGAAAATAACATCCGATTTTTTAATTATTAATTGATAAAGTTTTAAAATGGTGTCGCCATCTGCTGTATATTTTTGGCATTTTAAAACTTCAAAAATATATAATTAAATAAGTAGATAACATATTCGTTTCGATGCTATGTTGATTCCCATACCTCGGGAAAAAGGGCTAACATGTCAAAGCAATACTTCTGCGGAAGTTGTGATTCCAAAACTAATGCATTAGCTCTATGGGACTGACAATCCCTCTTAATAAACAAAATATAAGACAAAATGAAGATCATAGTCCTGAACAATTTCTAGGAGATTTGTTTTTTAGCTTAAGCATCCTTCTTTTTTCTACTGATAGAACTAAACACGACAATCTCTTGCTGTATTTATTTAATAAATTCTAAAAAGGATAGTTTGTTGTCATAGAAAGTTCATCAAATTTGCTTGAGTCATATTTAAACAAATAAAGTTTTGTTACTTAAACCTACGAGAGCCGAGGTAGACCCGGCTTTTTTCCGTATTTTGTGCATCAATTTTTTTTTACACTAACCTCAAATTTCACAAATTTATGATCAATAACTTTTTATTCATGATGTATTTTTTTTATTTGGAAATATTTTTAAGATCACCGCTTCAAATAAAAGCGTTATTCTGATTTTTTAAACAAATGTTATTTTTTTTAAAATATTTAAAATATATGCAGTGGAAACAACCATTCATATTCCTGACCGTTCTGATACTTAAGGTTATCATTAAATGTAAAACTCCTTTATAGGTCCATTAGTTGGCGCAATAGGTCAGAGGTTTGGCATTCGAAGTGTGACCCTTTTTGGTTCCATAGTCGCTGCCTTAGGTGCTGGACTAGCCTTTTTTGCACCAAATATCACCTGGCTGGCTGTTTGCTGGGGAGGAATCCACGGTAAGTTTAAAAAGCATTATAGTACATTAAAAAAGAAGTAACATTAAAAGTTTTTCTTAATTAAATAAAGTTTTAATTTATATATATAATTAAAGGACATTAAGGAAAAATATATCAAGATAAAATATTTGTAAGAGCTTAAGTGATATATTTATTGATTACAATAGATTTAATTATTTCCCTGAACTCAATAAAAAGTTGTCAATGATTGTAACTTGGGGACAAAACACCTATTTTCCATTGTAAAATGTTGGTTTCCTCACGTCGGATTAATATATATATATATATTTATTCTTATAGTATCCTTCAATTGTGATGTTATATGTAGGAAGAAATATATTAAGGGGGGGGGGGGAGCCTCCATATGAATTCCATAGTAAAATGGTCATTTTTATGTACCTTTTTCTCAGAAACTACTTGTTAGATTGATTCAAAATCTTTACACAGTTAAAGTTCAAACACTTTTACACAAATAGACGTATGCTTTTAGAAATATTTTTTTTTAATTTATGGCGCTTCGAAAATTTGTTATCACATTTTCACAAAAATTCATTTAAATTATTTGTTTAAAAAAATTTATTAATATTCCTTTAAAAGCATATGCCTGTTTGCGTAAAAGTACTTAATGTGTATGCAAAAAGAAATTTAAGCAAAATATTCTGTAGTTACTGAGAAATAGGTACATTTATCGTAAAATATGCATTTTGAGAAAATGCTGTTTAAAGTATAATTTTTAACAATCTTTTATGCGGAAAGTATTTTTAAAAAATTTATTTAAAATACTTCTAATTGACATACTGCCTACAAAATTATATCATTTTGAAGATAACATTAGATATAATATCCCACTCTAAAAATCTCAAAATGTGTTTTTTTTGGGTCGATTTTCAAGTATGGTTCCCCTTAAATTTTGTGGGATCCGTTGTTATCCAGATATGTATCTCAACATTCGTGATAATTGTGTCTTGCCCCTCAAAACCTTGTTACATCCATCTGTTTCAAAAGATCGTGGTATGTTTATGTTTTCCCTTTTTTTTTGCTTCATAAGCCTTCAGTGTGACCCTCGAAGAGGCCTGACTGCAAAGAGCCTTCGAGCAAAACCTCGAAAAAGGGCGATGGCAGACGGTCAGGAAATGTCATCAAGCACTTAATTTGAGCGAAACTGGTAAAGGTTAGTTATCGCTGTGCTTGAAAACAATTGAAGAGCTTAGTGGTAGAACGGTGACAAAAACGAGAAAATTAGATTTAATGTTTTTCGTATGCACTTACTTAAGTTTTTCACGCTTCACTGGCGCATAAGGCATCCAGCCTACTAACACAAGCCTCGCGATTTTTGGCGTGGGCTCTAGCGTCCTCCAACCCGGATAATCTTACATTTTTGGAGTCTTTTTGGTATTCTTTCCGCCATGTCATTCTGGGTATTACTCTTTTTCGTTTTCCATCAGGTGTCCAGGTGAGCGATATGTTTTTGGAAGCTTCTCCCTGGGCATCCGGAGTACATAGCCAGTCTTTTGCACTTAGATACGTTAAAAAAGGTACTTACCAAAGGTCAAAAATATAACTAACCTGAAGTTTATGAAGAGAGGAAATCTTGTAATATCTTTATAAAGGAGAGGAAAACATGCTCATTGACACAACAATCTCAATTCTTTCAAAAAATGTCACTTAGTTCGTTTTTCCACTAAGCTCTCTCAATTCATGTTACGTATACTAGCACCGTGGACATTGGCATTCGTTAACTGATGTTTCTTCCATCCTTGTCTTATTTCAGGTCTTGGAGAATCTTTCGCCAATACCCTCTTCCAAGTGGTGGTGAACCAGTATTTTGAAAAATATCGTTCAACTGCTTCAGGAATCGCTCTGTCTGGAGCATGCGTAGGGTCGGTTGTATTTTCATTCCTTATCGAGAAACTGAGGGAGGCGTACGGGCTGCAGGGAACCTTCCTCGTTTTGTCTGGAATCATTTTGAACGTGTTTCCAGCGGCCATCCTTCTCAAGCCACCCAGCTGGATCAGAAATGGAAAGAATCAAGATTCGGAAAGTAAGTGTTTATAAAAACAGTTTGCTCCAAATATACTGTTAAAATGTTCGTGGCAAGATTACACCTGTGTTCCGGAACTTTCTAGATGCCACCACTATTTTTTAGCGTGGATTGACAATTGAAGAGCTTAGTGGAAGAGCGTGCTAAGAGACACAAAGGTGAAAATTAGAAAGTTACCTTTAACGCTTTTTGTTTGCACTTAGATACGTTAGACAAGACAATTACAAATGGTAAAAAATATTGTTACACTGTTAATACTGAAGGTGACACTTGGCACTCCCACGAGTGGTGATTCACAAGCCCAAGATTCATCGACCCAATACAATTCAAAGCTTTGAGGTTCCAAATGCGACCACCTTTTCCCCCCCGGGGTGAAAAATGGCTTCCATTTGTCACCTTCAGTTTTTACAGTGTAATTTAAGTAGATTCCCCATTTTCATAAACTTTTTATTTAAAGGAGGGAATAACATGTTCATTGACAGTTGACAAAAATCTCAATTTTTTGTAAAATGTCACACAGCATGTTCTTCCACTAAGCTCTTCAATTTTAATTACATTTTTAAGGTAAAACCAACTTTGATTTACCGCAAAAGTGGTAAATCAACGCTTAAATTAGTGGTGGCAGCTAAAAAAATTCCAGGATTCTCCGGTGTTATATCCACAATATTTTACTGTGTAATTTAAGCAATGTCAAATAAATGTTTTGAAATCTTGGACAATTTACTTTTTATTAAAAAGTGTATGTTTTGTTTAGATATAAAAAATTACTTATACTGTTAACCTAAAACGTTAAATAAATTATTTTTTAAAAATTCGTTGGAAAATTTAAATTAATTGCCTTTGAAGATCCAATAGAACAGTTAACTTCCAAAAACTATCAAAATTACTATTTATTTTATAAAAATTAACTACATTATTTTATCACTTAAAGCCTCTTTTTAGCTCACTAACTAGATGATGAACAAGATTTTATTTTACAGTAAATACAGGGTTGTCCAGAAATAAGTTTCCCAACTCAGAGTCCTGTGCAGGATGCTGTATTGATCAGAATGTGATAAAATTTGAGATACAGACATTTCAGATCATGCGCTCTCGATTTGTAACAAAAATAAATTAGTTCAAAAATTTGCCAATAGGTGGCGCTGCAGCTTCAAAACACATTTTTCAGTAATTGTACATGAGATCCGTGGTTCTCCACAATTTTTTCCATTTTTATAGCTTTGTGTTCCACAGTGGATCGCAGAAAGACCGCAAAATGCCGAACAATTGAGGCTGAATCCGAAAGAAAGGCTGAATCCAATTGTTCGGCATTTTGCGGTCTTTCTGCGATCCACTGTGGAACACAAAGCTATAAAAATGGGAAAAATTGTGGAGAACCACGGATCTCATATAGAATTACTGTAAAATGTGTTTTTGAATCTGCAGCGCCACCTATCGGCAAATTTGTGAACTATTTTTTTCTAATAAATCAAGAGCGCATGATCTGAAATGCCTGTATCTCAAATTTTATCTCATTCTGACCAATACAGCATCCTGCACAGGCCTCTGAGTTGGGAAACTTATTTCTGGATAACCCTGAATGTTTCTTTTTGCTTGCAAGATCACATACTAATCAATGTATAATTTTTCTCTAACAGTGACCCAACTAAAGGACAGCATCAAAAGCAAACCAGTGTACGCCATGCCAGACAACAACTACGTCAAGTGCAATGCCGAAAAACGAGTCAGCATCGTGTCGCTGAACCCGCGTCTGATGGAGAAGAACGAGATTTTGGGTTCGAATCCACCTCTCAAGTTCGAATCAAAGTCTTCCTCAACGACCAATCTCGTGGAGACGCTGGAAAAGAAGCTGGAAGGGAAAAAGGGATTTGACAACCTTGCATTTGCCATGGAGAGGCAGAAGTCACAGGAGAAAGTACCTCTGGAGAAGAAGATCAGCATACAGGTATTTTTTTTTTTACCAGAATATATATTTAAAAAAATTATAGGAAATGTCAATTTTAGCAAAGTCGCCATCCTCGAGATAAAATTTTAATTGTGTTTTTGAAACATTTAAACAAGAAAATCGTAGTTTTATTGCATTTAATGTAAGAAGCATCCACGGCAATTTCGGATACCCCGGCATGGTACATATACTGCCGTGAGCAGGTAAACTGCAGTAACCACAACAATGAATTGGTATTGTTCTGAAATAATCAGTTCAGTCTTTTATCATACTTTCGTACAAGTTAGAGTTCTTGAGTGCTTACAACAACAGTTCAAGTCATTAGTGTAGACACTGCAGTACTCTCTCTTCAATGCCTACCGTTGTATAGTGAGAGCTTGCTGTTGTACAAAGCGAGTTCTGTACCATTTCTTACCTAGGTTGACTTTCAAAGATAGTTTTTAAATCAATGGCTATCCTTCGCAGGCACTTAATGACCCTTATCAGTTGGAGCAATTCAGCCTTCTAAACACGGTAAACTTAAAGCATTATTAGTTTACGTATATTTTGTCACGTCAAATCGGAAAATAACTTCTCATTGACAAATATATAAAATCTATGTTTAGTCTTTTACCTTTAGTCTTTAAAAAATAGATAATAGCTGAAATTTTAAAATCATTTAAAGCAAAGCAATAATCATTATTCGTTATTAATCCTTTCCTCTTTTAGAATGTATTCGCCACGTCCAAAGAAAGCCTTTATGACCGAGCACCTAGCATGAAGAATCTCTACCAAGAATGTTCTTTAAAGAAGGCCAATGTTGACACAGAGAAAAACTTTGAACCAGTAAAAGAAGCCAAGAGGGAAAATAGTTTCCTGCAAAGTTTCAAGACTATCGGCACGCTGTACATGAATCCGGTGTTCTTGCTGATCTCTATCTGCATGGCGACTTATGTTTTCATATTCATTCCGATCATGACCAGTATGGTGGATTACAGCCGCGACAAGGGACTACCAGAAACAGTTGGCAAATATCTGATTCATGCCATGGCTGTTGGAGACGTTATTGGTAAGAATTATATTAAAATTATTTTATTGTTAAAGTAAGTTTGAATAGGTTGCTACATATTATAAACATAGAAAATTGAATAGCTTCCAGAAAATTGCACTAAACTATATATTCACTGAAGAACTATTTTACATCTTTCAAAGTAGTATATATATACAGCCTCAAGGGAAAAATCCTTTTGCGGGGTCTGGAATTTATATTGAATATTTCTGATATCATTTACATAAGATAAATAAGGAATTTTAAAATAGAAGAAATACCCTAAAAGTCATTTTAATAATATCAAAATTATTACATGAAGAATAAAACATACTTAGGTATAAACTAAACCATGTTCTTTATTGTTACCCTTATTTACACTTATTTTAATAGTAACCCCATTTTTTTTACCCATTTATTTTGTTCGAAGCTAATATAGCGTACGTTGTTTGGCGAAGTAGATCAATTACTGCACTGTTATAAATATTGTGCTTGGTTTCACCATGATATTGGTTCCTAGTAGCTGAAACGGCTGTGTGGTGAAATCTTTCACCTTTTTTTTCGGTGTTTGGTTGAACCATTTTTCTGGATTTGGAAACAAAAACCTGAGAAATGGTTCAACCGAATACCAAAAATATGGTTTAACGTTTCACCACACAGCCGTTGCAGCTACAAGGAACCATATTTTTGGTGAAACAAAGTGCCTAATTTTTAACAGTGTGGGATGAGTCAATTTTTTTAGCCATATCCAAATTTTCTTACAAAACATAATTTACAACATTTCACAACAGCTTACGCTATAGCTGTACCTTTTCTATTACTTATCATCTCATACCACATTACAATCTTGTACGTTTGCAGGTCGCCTCGGTCTGGGATGGGTCACTGACTATGACTACATCTCAATCCACCACTACTTGACCCTCGCACTTGTACTGCAGGGTGCATTCATTTGCCTACTTCCTCTGGCCAACTCGTTGGCGACTTTTCTTGTCCTCTTGGCGCTCTACTCGATGACCGGTGGGAGTATGTTGGTCAGACTGCCGGTGCTGGTGCTGAAGCATGTTGACAAGGACCAACAGTCAGTTGCCATGGGAAGCTATGGATTTGTGTCTGGTATAGTTCCGTTTGGAGTACCATGGCTCATTGGTAAGTTACATGCTTTTTATTTAAATTTGAAGAGTCCAGGGAAAGAACTTCTTGATTGACTAGGTATCTTCCCGTATTCAGGTCTGCTTGGCCGACATTGGCGACAGGACACCGGTATCGGACGTGGTTTTTCTCACCTCGTACAAACGTGGCAACCCTGTCTCGTGGGGATCAGGGTTGCCACGATAGAAGAACCAAGTGAAAACCCGGTTTCCTTACACCAGTTTATTCGATGACTCGCTATCGTTTCAAAAGAGGCCTGATACGGACAGATATCCTGTCGAGGAAGGGGTTTTATGCACTGTTTAATGTTTATTAGAAAACAAACAAATAACCAAAAAAGTATAGAATAATAATGGATTTTATCAAATGGAAAAAAGTTTTTGATATTGAGTGTAACATTAAGCTCCATAAATACAAATACAAAAATTGTCGACCAACAAAAGGTCAGAGGCTCGGCAAGGTTTGTCTAAAAGTATGTTAATTAATTACCTGTAGCCTATAATCCGATAATCCGATAGCCTATCGAGATTCTTCTTGAATTCTTTTACTGTCTTCGAATATACAACATAATCTGGTACCTCATTCCACTCATTAATACTCTATTGAAAAATAGTGTTTTCTTACCTTTTTTTTAAAAGCAAGTTTTTTTTTTTTTTAATATCAGACCAGGTCCTCTGATTGGTCTATAAACTATGTCGTCATAAATTATGCACGAATTTCAGTGTTATAGTAGTAACTGTAGATAAAAAAATGTTACAATGATAGTCAACTACTAACGAATTTGAATAATATTTTGAAAAAAAGTAAATATGAAAAATTTCTGGTTTATTCAAGTTGGTTACCGTCTAGTGCTTAAGTAACTACATTAACGAATTTAAATTATGTATCCAAATGATGTTTAGATCATATTTTTATGAATTTTCGGTTGAAGCTTTTATTTTTTATTGTGTTCAACAAATTAAAATAGTGCAATGAGGTTTTTATTCACCTATTTCAGGTCACTTCAGAGACAACTTTGGCTCCTACGATGGAATGTATTTCTTACTAGGAGGTCTATCCATCGTGTCGGGATCATTCTGGCTTTTCGAACCAGTTCTGTCCAGACTGAACGACAGAATGGTAGAACGCAGAAACGGTGGTTCCAAAGTCTAAACACTACACCGTCACCGTGGTTGATTCTAAACGGATTCGATCGAGCACTTTCATTAGTTGGCAACGGAAGCCAGAAGATGCTGATGACAATGATCATCAAAAGGACTGCCAAAATTGTGTGGCTTAAGAAGGAGTCATAATCATAGTTCAGAAGACGATCTGAATAAATCCTGGGTGTTATGTTATGAGGTAGCACAAGTTATTGAATGGCGGCATCGACCCGTTTTCAATAATAAAAGGATTTAGAAACGGCACAGTGTGTTCAAAGCATACATATGAAGGCAGGAACTGAGTGAATTACTTGGAGATGTCGGCGTCGGTTAAAATGGCGAATGAATCAACATAATTCTGTTACTTTTGCTGGTGTGTGCCTTATATCTTGAAAAAAGGAAAAGAAAAAAGAGTGTGGTTTGTTGGTTTATCAAACCTTTGATGCTGCGTAGCATTATTATAGAGAGCTTGAAGCGACAGGGCTTCACTGCATAAAATTCATGCATTTGGGGAAGGAAGTTTTACTTTTCTGATTCAGAACAGGAGGTTCTCTGTTTTCAGAAATCACGCTCAAGCCACACATAGAAAGAAAGAGTTGAGTAATTAGCTCAGAACTGTTGGTGGAAACATCGATTGAAGATAGAGAAAAGTTTCATTGTTTTGACACACGCATCATTATACAATGGAGCGAACAGAAGTTCCTTATACAAAGTCCTGGAGGCCGTAGGTATAGCAATGAAATTATTTGAACGAAATTATAAGAATTTCATCGATTATGTTGCTGTTTTTTTGTTATTCCACTTGATTTAGATCAAGTCTAGAACAAGTCCAATAATGACTTTTCGCCAACAAAAAGTCTCGAACGAGCACTGGGTTTTTAAAAAGATCACTCTTCCCCAAATCCAAATAGGAGTCTTCAATTATAATGCCCGCTATTTAGGGAAGGAAAATGTGTAATTTGACGTAAAAGGATTCGCTTCATTTAAATCAATTTTTGGGGAGAAAAATGCAAACTTCGTTGTGTCGATGGTTAAATTATCGAGTTGAAATGGTTTTAAGTTACCATAAAGTCATCAAAAATTTTTAATGTTTGTATGCAAAGAAGAAAAAATAATTCCTTGAAACGATTTATTTCCAGGCATTTTGGTGTATTGTATAAAAGGAAACATCTTCAGTGTTATGGGCGCTATCGTGATACAGTATACAATGAACTTTGTTTAGTGTATATATGACTTTTTAAACTGAAATATACTCTATTCCAATTTCTAATAATATAAGAAATTTTCGTTGTTTAGCAACTATTTATTTTAAATAACAACAGAAAAAGCAATTGTTTGATTCATCATCAGCTAATGTTAAATGTTTTTTAGTATTTTACAAATATTTATTTGTTTTTTTAAAACGTACTGCACAAAAAATTTAAATAATCAAACGTTACAAATATCAATGTCACTGAAATATGTATCTAGTATAGTGATTGATAAACAAAAAAAAGCTTAATTATTTTAAAATTGTTTTTAAATAGATTGTAAATAGTAATACAATAAAGTTTTATAATTACTTTTGCTTGTATGTATTTTTTTGGTAGTTTATACACAAAAACAGTTAGAATAGAGCTTAAAAATTAATGTCCATTATCTCTGTAAAAAAGTTTTTAATTTTGACCTATTCGCATTCTAGAAAATAAATAATAAATAATAAATAAAAATAATAAATAATAAATAATAAATAATAAATAATAAATAATAAATAATAAATAAAATAATAAATAATAAATATAAATAATAAATAATAAATAATAAATAATGATAATGAATAATGAATAATGAATAATGAATAATGAATAATGAATAATGAATAATGAATAATGAATAATGAATAATAAAATAAATAATCCACGATATGACCAACGCTTTATTAGAACTCTCAGAATGATTTTTTAATGCCCGTGTTCATTTTGGAGTATAACCTTTTTGCTTCTTAATAATTAATTTAAAAAATTGTGTTTTATAAATTGAAGGAGAACATAAATACAATATTAACACATTTGAATTTTTTTTATTTAACTACACTGTCATACAGAAAAAAACTTTCATTTTATGACAAAAACTTGTACAGAAATATAAACAGACAATTTAAACATACTGAGAATATATTTATAACTAAAAAAATATATATACAATAATACTTTTTCAGTTCATAAAAATTTATCAAAAAATATCTATGTTTGGTAAAAGGTTATTTACTTAATTGGATTATTAAGTTACTTACTTACTTACCTAGATTATTAAGTTAATAAATTGATTAATTGGTTAATTTTTCGGATATATTTTAGTTAGAAAAGGTAAAATATAAAGGCAATCTAAGTAGTAATTTAAATTATAAAAGAAAATCTTAAATACATGTACTTGTCTTCGGCGTTACAAAGTTAACCCTATTAGTCCCAAATTTTTATTTTTTATTGTAAAAATCTAAAATTTGAATATACTCATTATGCAACCAGAATGAAATGCTAAAAATCAGGGGGAAAATATTAATTTTTTAAACTTAAATTTAAGGTATCATAACTTTTGAATACATTCTAACAATAATTTTTTGAAACTTTATTAGTTAAAAATAGTTAAAATTCAATTTTTAAACATATAAAAATGCAACATGAAGAATTGAGAGGGCCAATTTACTTAATGAAATTGTTTCAAAATGAATTTTATTTTTACCATGTTTTTCATTTCAATTTAACTACCAAACTATTTAATTCTTCAAAAGACATGATTTTTCCATCTAACAATCATCATCATCATCACTGGCGCTACAGTCCTTGAAGCGCACTGGCCTCCTTTAAGGTTTTTCTCCATTCCACCCTGTTAGACGACTTTTGCTTCCAGTTGGTAATTAGTTGGTATTTTAAACTACTTTTCTACAGTTTAAAAAATCAAAACCGAATAACATTTACTCCTATATTATTTCAATTACTGTCAGACAGAATGACATGCGTAGGCATGGGTAGAGCCATTTCATGTGAATCTTTCACAAGAGCAGTAGACAACACTGAGGCAGTTTTTAAAAGGAAAAAGTGTGGTGGTGAGCATCGCCAATTAAGCTCTAGTTTCAGCACCTCGTTAAAATTTTCAAACAACATTTTTTATGTGTATGATTTGCTCCATTGCCTTGAAACTAGAAGTCTTTAATACTTCAGAAAAAAAATCGTATTCGTAGTACTTCAATTAGTAAAAAAAAACTGCAACCATTTAATATATCCATTTACAAAGCATCTCAGAAGGCCATTTTTCAATTCTTTTACATCATCATTGCCGCTCTATCATCTACGAGAAACTTTATTTGAAATAAAAGAGGACATTTTATTTTTCCGATGAAGTCAGTTTTAAATGACGTCATAATATGTATCAAAATAGGACTCTTTGATATTTTGTATTTTTTGTTTAGAAAGCGGCAGAAGGAGTTCTATTTTGTTTTATTTTAAAAGCAAACGTAATTTTTGATTTACATTCCAACTTTTATTAATGAATAATGAAGTTTTAATATTGTTTGTTAATGTTCATAAGTGTTTTATATTGCTTTTTCTTTTTTAAAAGGTATTTAGAATTCATTCGGTGTAGTTAGGGTTTGAAGGTGATTTATTGTTTTATGTTATTATTATTATTATTTTATGCTTATGTTATTATTATTTTATGCTTATGCTATTATTATTTTATGCGTATGCTATTATTATTTTATGCTTATGCTACTATTATTTTATGCTTATGCTATTATTATTTTATGCTTATGCTATTATTATTTTATGCTTATGCTATTATTATTTTACGCTTATGCTATTATTATTTTATGCTTCTATTATTATTACATATTCATTCTTCAAAATATAAATACATTTAGCGAACAATAAGGAATAATTATTGAATTTTCGTAGGAAAATAGATGAAACAAGCTAAACTTTGCGTGTAAATGCATAATATAGAATAAAATGTTGTGTTTGGCGCTTTTTCCTGTTGAGCACAAATGTTCTGTGGAAGCGTTCTAGTGACAGATTCTGTTACAAACTTACTTGTTATTCTTTAAAGTGAGACTTACGCTAACCTCTTAATCTGAAGAGAATTAATTTTATTGGTGTGAATGATCACAATTGATTCAATTCCTTTTATTGGTGTGAATTACGTTAGGCATTTAAGTTTTTTTAGGTTCATGTTCAATCAAAACCCTAGATCCCTAGGTCACGAAATAGAAGTAAATCTATAATATTTGAATATTTTTGAAATTCTTCTTTACCACTTTATTACAAAAACTCTTTTAGAACTGCCTTATCAGCAGAAAAGTAATAAAAACTGAAGTATTTGTAATATTTAAATCAACTTTAATATTCTTTCTTAGGCTTCTAAAAAATAGTTCATTGACCTTCAATTCAAGAAACCGACTGCAAGACTGAAATAAGAAGTTTGAGACCTTCCATAAAAGTTCTGCATAATACCGCCAAGAGAACAAAGTGAAACAGGACTTCGTCTAAAGATAGTTAGCGGTCTAAAGAAAACACCAGCGTCGGGCTTTAAGTAAGAAGTTTGAGACCACCAATACAGCATACTACCCACCAGACCACCAAGTTCAGCATATTATCTTCAACAAACAAAGTGAAACAGGACTTCTTCTAAAGGGCTTTAAGTAAGAAGTTTGAGACCACCAATACAGCATACTACCCACCAGACCACCAAGTTCAGCATATTATCTTCAACAAAACAAAGTGAAAGAGGACTTCACTGAAAGATAGTTTGTGATCTAAAGCGAATACCAGTGTCGGATACTCAACAATCTAGGATAAGACATGTGCTTGAGCAGCAGTGAAGGACCAGACAGGGGCCATGCTTGGATCATAGCAATGGCTGCCTTCGTGATCACCATGATACTTTCCGGCATTTCCAAGATGGTGGGCATTCTCTACGTGGCCGTCATAGACACCTACGGGGTTTCCAGACAAGAAGCCACGTTGCCGTTCACCTTCCGGAAGGCATTGAGAAGTCTTGCCGGTATGTGCATCACATAAAATGCTATTTCAATTTGTCTTGATAAATGAAATTATTTTCTATAGCTTGATATTATTCTAAGATTAACAAGCAAATTATTATCTTTTCCTGACAAAAATGACTTTAGCATCCGTAGCTGATTATACCAAACGGAAATTTTATTAATGCAAAAGGTATTCGGAATGACTCTACGCTTAGACTGGGTTGAAAGTGTTTAGTACAAATATCATTAACTTTTTTTCCTCACAAAAAATATTTGCAAATATGTCACAGAAATTTGTTCAGCTTGTTAGTTTTTCTACAGGTTTTTCTATAGGTCAAATGAAGATCATTGTCCTGAACTGCGGTTTTCATTATCTTAAGTATCTTTCTTTGCTCCACTGATACAATTAAACATGACAATGTCTTGCTGCATTTATTAAATAAATTGAAAATAAATGACAGTTTATCTTTACAAAAGTTCATCAAATTTGCTTAAATAATATTTTAGCAAATAAAGTTCTGATACTTAAGGTTATCATTAAATGTAAAACTCCTTTATAGGTCCTTTAGTTGGCGCAATAGGTCAGAGGTTTGGAATTCGAAGTGTGACCCTTTTCGGTTCCATAGTCGCTGCCTTAGGTGCTGGACTAGCCTTTTTTGCACCAAATGTCACCTGGCTGGCTGTTTGCTGGGGAGGAATTCACGGTAAGTTTAAAAAGCATATAGTACATTAAAACTTAATTTCCTTTTGAAGCAATATTAAAGTTTTTCGTAATTATATAGTTTTGAGTTATATAGCTAGATAATTAAAGAATATTAAGGAAAAATAGATCAAGCTAAATATTTGTAAGAGCATAAGTGATATATTTATTAACTACGATTTAATTACTTTCCTGAACTCAACAAATAATTTTCAATGTTTGGAACTTGGAGGCAAAACACCTATTATCTATTGCAAAATTTTGGTTTTCTTACATCTTTGTCTCCTTAATATGTTTTTCTTAAGGTATCCTTCAATTGTGATGAGATCTGTATGAAGAAATATACCAAATTTTGTTGGATTCGTTGTTATCCAGATATATATTTCCCAATATTTGTGAGAATTAATTGAAGAGTACAGGGGGGAAACGCCGTCATCGAAAGGAGATATGTTCGTATTAGGCCTCTTTGGCGACGATAGCGAGCCGGCCTCTTTGGCGACGATAGCGAGTTGTCGCCTAAATTGGTGTAAGGAAACCGGTTTTTTACTTGGTTAATCTTTTGTGGCAACCCTGATTCATGCCAGACGCGAGTTCCATACTTGTACCACGAGAGAAGAACCGAAAGAGAAACCGGTTTCCTGTCGCCAATATGCGCCAAGCAGTTCTGATTACATTTGATTTTGTAAGAACATTAACAAATAAAAGAAAATTTCTTTAAAGTCTACATGGAACAGCAAAATGAACAGAATTAAGAATATCAACAGACTCTATTTCATGATTTAAAACTTTATAAAAGAACAAAACACACAGAAAAGATCACGTTGGGATTTATGTGTATTGACACAAAAATCTCATTTTTTTAATAAAAAATGTCACTTAGCATGTTCTTCCGCTAAGCTTCCTCAATTCATGTTATGTATGCTAACACCGTGGACATTGGCATTCATCCACTGATGTGTCTTTCATTCTTTGTTTGATTGAGGTCTTGGAGAATCTTTCGCCAATACCCTCTTCCAAGTGGTGGTGAACCAGTATTTCGAAAAGTATCGTTCCACGGCCTCTGGAATCGCTCTGTCTGGAGCATGCGTGGGATCTGTCATATTTTCATTCCTTATCGAGAATCTGAGGGAGGCGTACGGGCTGCAGGGAACCTTCCTCGTTTTGTCTGGAATCATTTTGAACGTGTTTCCAGCGGCCATCCTGCTCAAGCCACCCAGCTGGATCACCAATGGAAAAAATACAGATTCGGAAAGTAAGTGTTTAAAAAAATCTGTTTAGTCTAACTAATTTAACTGCGAATGAGACCGAATGAATTCTGGTCAAACCAGACAGAGGCACACAGAGGCACAAACCTAAGTACCTCTGTGTTGATCCAATGCAAAAAATATTTTCTAAGCCCCACCCATTTCTCTGGATCTGTTATACTGGAAATTCAAAAAATATTAATTTGAATCATTTAAAGATTTTTTCTTATACAAATTTATTTAATGTTTTAAATTTAGAATATTGAAATGGTCTTATAATATCTAAATAACATATAATAATTTTTATTGAGAAGTAGATTGGCCAAAACTTCAAATCATTTTTCTGACACTGCTTAAGGGCCAATAAGCCCGAATGACCGCGATTCTCCAAACCAAAGTGCCTCTGCACTCTTAAAACAAACGAGCGGTTTTAACTCAGTCTGAGCTAATTTCCACTCCTTTCCGTGCCGAAAATGCACTTCCCCTATAGGAGTGGATTTCATTCTTTTTGCGGAGAGGGTAAAAGAAATAAAAGAAAACAATCTACGTCCTACACTCTTAAAACGAGCGGTTTAACTCAGTCTGAGTTAATTTCCACTCCTTTCCGGTGCCGAAAATGCACTTCCCCTATAGGAGTGGATTTCACTCCTTTGTTTTAAGAGTGTGTGTTAATCCAATGATTAAAAAAATGGTTTTCTAAGCCACATTTCTCCGGCTGTATTAATTATTACAAACGTTTTTTTATATGATAAATGTAGCTGACTTACATGACTTTATAATCCCACTTTTTGTAATTGGTTCAAATATTTTCTTGAAAAAATTATTTATTGAAAATTTAAAAAAAAATTCGAACCAATTTCAAAAGTGGGATTATAGAGACCTGTAAGTCAGCTACATTTACCATATGAAAAATATGTTTGTAAAAATATTCAATACAGCCTAAGAAATGTGGCTTAGAAAACCATTTTTTCCCATTGGATTAACACAGATTCACTTTGGTTTGGAGACACACGGTCATTCGGGCTCATTCGCCCTTAAGCAGTGTTAAAAAAATGGTTTGAAGTTTTTGGCCAATCTACTAATAAAAATTAGTATATTGTTGTTTAGATATCATAAAACTATTTCAATATTCTAAAAAAATAAATTATTATCAGAAAAAAATCGTTAAAAGATTCAAATTAATAACTTTTCATTATCCAGTAGAACAGTAAACTTCTGAAAACTCTATCAAAATAATTATCTCATCCAATTGAACATGTACGGCTTTCTTGTCAAATGTTTAACAGATTGTGGCCTAAGCTGGATGCTTAAGAACATGAACAAGATGGTGAATCCGATTTTTTGTGCATGAAATATGTCCATTTTTGCCTACAAGAGCACATACTAATCAATGTAAAATTCTTCTCTAACAGTAACCCAACTAAAGGACAGTATCAAAAACAAACCTGTGTACTCCATGCCAGACAACAACTACTTTAAGTGCAATGCCGAGAAACCAGTCAGTATCGCGTCACTGAACCCGCGTCTGCTGGAGAAGAACGAGATTCTGGGTTCCTGTTCGAATCCACCTCTCAAGTTCGAATCAAAGTCTTCCTCAACGACCAATCTCGTGGAGACGCTGGAAAAGAAGCTGGAAGGAAAAAAGGGATTTGACAACCTTGCATTTGCCTTGGAGAGGCAGAAGTCACAGGAGAAAGTGCCTCTGGAGAAGAAGATCAGCATACAGGTAATTTTTTTACCAGAATATATATTAAAAAAAAATTATCGGAAATGTCAATTTTAGCTAAGTCGCCATCCTCGAGATAAACTTTTAATTGTGTTTTTGAAACATTTAAACAAGAAAATCGTAGTTTTATTGCATTTAATGTAAGAGGCATCCTTGGCAATTTCGGATACCCCGGCATGGTGCCTATACTGTCGTAGCAGGTAAACTGCAGTAATCACAAGAATGAGCTGGACCATTATTTCCAAGAAATAATCAGTCTTTTAGCATACTTTCGTACAGGTTAGAGTTCTTGAGTGCTTACAAAAATGATTCAAGTCATTAGTCCAGACACTGCAGTGCAGTACTCTCTCTATAATACCCACCGCTGTATAGTGAGAGCTTGCTGCTGTAAAAGCGAGCTCTATGCTATGTTTCTTACTTAGGCGTAGGTTGACTTGGAAATATATTTATAAAATCAATAGATAACCTTCGTAGACACTTAATATATAACCATAAGGAGTTGTAGAAAACCGGCCTTTTGATGATCATTGTAAACTGAAATTATTATTAGTTAATATACATATATTGGGTCCCATCAAATCGGAAAACAACTTTCCGTGGACAAATTATATAAAATGTATGTTTTAATATTTTACCGTTTTAAAAATGTTCTTTAAAGAAGGCCAATGTTGACCCAGAGAAAAACTTTGAACCAGCAAAAGAAGCCAAGAGGGAAAATAGTTTCATGCAAAGTTTCAAGGCTATCGGCATGCTGTACATGAATCCAGTCTTCCTGCTGATCTCTATCTGCATGGCGACTTATATTTTCATATCCACTCCGATCATGACCAGTATGGTGGATTACAGCCGCGACAAGGGACTCCCAGAAACAGTTGGAAAATATCTGATTCATGCCATGGCTGTTGGAGACGTTATTGGTAAGAATTATATTTAAATGTATTTATTGGGCCTAAAGTAAGTTTGATAATGTTGCCATTATAAACATAGCAAATTGAATAGTTTCAAGAAAATTCCATTTAATTTATCACATATTCACTGGAGAATTATTTTACACCTTTCAAAGTAAAATATATAGACAGCCTTAAGGGAATTTTTTTTAGAAGGATCCGGTAATTATATTGAATAATTCTGATATCATTCACATAAGATAAATAAAGAATTACAAAATAGAAGAAATACTCTTAAAAATAAAATAGTCATTTTAATAACATCAAAATTATTACACAAAGAGCAAAACAGACTTAGACATAAATTATAAACTATATGGTTTATTTTATTTCCTTTATTTATCTTTTGGGGAGTTAATAGATCGTATGCTGTTTGGCGAAGTAGATTAATTACGGCAAAAGAAGGACTTTCTCCCACAGGGCTCACTCACATGAAGCCGCTTCTTGCCTTCTTTGACGGGACTAGAAACTGTCGGTCTGTCAGTGTGGGCATTATTAACAACAGCAGCAGATCTATTTCTAACGTTTCTAAGCACATGACAGCAATCCTTACGCATGAAAAGAAATAGCCAATTAAAGAGAAACTACAATAACACTTTAAAAAATAATGGCCATATCCAAATTGTCTTGCTAAGCAACGGCTTACTTAACTTACAATGCCAGATAAGCGCTCTTAAATACGAAAGGTGGACGTCACTGTTCCAAATGGATGGATGTTTAGGTTTTATGGCGGCAAGGGACGTCACTGTTCCGAAGATTTACAAATCTTATCTCGAAGCCTGTTTGGAATCACTCGTTCACGGTTGTCTATATTTTTTTAGGGGTTCCCAGTGGTTCCGACCAGGTTCGGTTCTTAGAACAAAGACGTCAACCATTCCGTCCACGCACATATTTGGGAGAGCTTTTCTGGCCTTGTAAGTCCTGTAGGCCGCGGCTAAGCATAATTTACAACATTTCACAGCAGTGTGTGCTGTAATTCAATAGCAGTACACTATACCTTGTCTATTTACTATGCGAGCCTCGAAAAGACTTTCTTCCCCATCCCTTCGCTTGGTTTTCTAGGAAACGGGGAGAGCATCGCTTTTCTAAACCTAACGCGTTTGAGGTTCTGTTGTGAGGTTAAGAATCCGAACAGTTCAAACCCAAGTAGGGTGGGGAAAAAACATGCTCACGCCGTTTCGAAGAAAACCACATGCGGGGATGGGGGAGGAAAATGCTTTCGAGGCTCGCATTCTGGATAGACAAGGTATAGAACTGTACCTATATTGGGCATTTCCACGCGTGACTTACACTACATCGGACGATTTAACAAATTTCGTTTGCGTAGTTCATAATTATTTTCTACTTATTCAAAAAGAAATATTGTACGCCAGTTTACCCCTGAACATATACTATTTTTAGAAGTCATAAAAACCATTTTAATTTAGTATTTCACTAAAAAATAATAAAAATGTCATACTGTGACTTACACTACATGAAAGGAAGTCGAGTTTTGGTTATCATTTAAAACTCTCATTTCTTCTTCATAGTGCAGTAAATCAACATTCTACCAGTGCTTAATTTAAGTACAAGGTTTAAAGCTAAATAATTTAATTGCAAAAAAGTGTGGAAATATCATAGGAAATAATTTATTAACAGTTTTGTGCGTGACTTACACTACATTCAATTTGTGACTTACACTACATCATGCGAATTGTATCACAGATATGGAAATTTAGGCAATAATAGCATAACATATGTAAATAATTTTGAACATGGTAAGTTAAGAATTGCATACATGGTAAAATCATAGTTAGAAAAAGTTACACAACGTCCCCTAAAGTTGGTTTCTGGTAATTTCTTAATTCTTTCTTCAATAGAATTGTTTGAAAAACCTTCCTTCTCAGGCCACGCCAAAAGACTTCCTGACCATTGCAGATGTTTCAGTTTTATTGAATAAGCATCTTTACTTAACATTTGCCCAACAAAATATTTAACGATAATTTTCCTACAAAAGGAACTAAAGCTCTTCTTTCAGCATGAAATTCATTTTCAGAATTTTGCTGAGAGGTATTTCCTTTTGCAACATTTCGATTTGTTTAATCAGCAGTGTTGTTTTTCGGGGATTTAATGAAATATTGGCAGTTTTAAACAAGTATTTGTTTAATTTTAAAAAGCAGAGCAATTTTTGAGTGTCAGGAATTGGAAATATGTATTTTCCTTTGATGAGCAAATATCATTTAGTCTACCTATTTCGCCCTTTATACAATTGTCAGAAATGTATAATAGTGATATGTTTGGGCAGATTTCTTATGCAAAGTGAAAAAATCTTTAGCAGAATGTGGGTCAATTTTCCTCGAAGGTGTGGCTGCTTTTATCCCCTCCTCACTGTATCACCAAGTCCATTAAATGGTCCTTTTTCATGACTAAAGGTAAAGATGACCAACATTGGTGGCAGAGAAATGCCATTCAATGTTGTCTAACGGTTGGAACATTGCAATAGAGGTGGTGTATTTTTAGTTAAAGTGTTGTCCGTAAAGTCGTTTTTGCTTTCCTTTTCTTTAAATGTTTGAAATTTTCCACATGCTTAAAGTCTTTCCCTTTGCTCTTTTTTTTTCTTTTAACTGTTGATTTAGCCATCTTAAATTAAAATTATCAAAATATAAGAAATCTACAAATATTATAGCTAATCTATAATAGATAAATCAAACAGAAGCTGTGACTAACACTACATTGTGACTTACACTACAAAGCTAAAATGTGTTATAAATAGAGAAAATGCTTTTTATTTTAAAATTAAAAAGGTGTGGAATTACGCATAGGTTACTATAGAAAGAAAATATCGTAAAAAATTTGAAGTAAAGCTTTATTTTAAAAAGTTATAGAAATTTTTATATCTTTTCGTGACTTACACTACAGTCAAAAATGAGATTTTTATCTTTCTAATTAGTATCTTTTAATAATAAATGCCGATTAATAATGTGTTTTTAATATAGTTCTGATAATCTATTTTAATAATTTTTCCAAAAAATCTGATAAAATGTGTTTCTTACCTTAAAATTCCTGGGTTCAAAATAATGAAAAAACACGAGACCATGCTTTCAAAACAAAGCAGCCATTTTGAAGCTGCTGTGTTGCCAAAGGTGAAACAATAATATTTGTTGATACAAAAAAAAATAAAATTCAAACTTTTCTTAAGCACATATAAAAGTTACAACTGCAGATTTTTTTTTTCAGTTATGGTATCATTTTACGTGGAATTAACCTATTGTGTATTACTTATCCTCTAATACCACATTACAACAACCTTTGTATGTTTGCAGGTCGCCTCGGTCTGGGATGGGTCACTGACTATGAATACATCTCAATCCACCACTACCTGACCCTCGCCCTTGTACTCCAGGGTGCATTCATTTGCCTGCTTCCTATGGCCAACTCGTTGGCGACTTTTCTTGTCCTCTTGGCGCTCTACTCGATGACCGGTGCGAGCATGTTGGTCAGACTGCCGGTGCTGGTGCTGAAGCACGTTAACAAGGACCAACAGTCAGTTGCCATGGGATGCTATGTATTTGTGTCTGGTATAGTGCCGTTTGTAGTACCATGGATCATTGGTAAGTTACGTGATTTTTATTTAAATTTGAAGAGTTCAAAAAAGAACCCCTTGATTGACTAGGAAAATTCACGTATTCAGGTCTGCTTGGCTGACTATGGCGACAGGAAACCAATTTCTCACTTGGTTTTTCTCTCGCGGTACAAACATGGCGTCTCGCGTGAATGAGGGTTGCCGCGAGAGAGGAACCAAATGAAAAACCGGTTTTTCATCATTTTGAATTTTTGAATTTCAAGTTAAGTATTATTTTTTATCAGATTTTTTGGTAAAATTATTAAAATATACCATAATGACTATCTTTAAAACACGTTTTTAATCGGCATTTATAAATAAAAGTTACTTAATTAGAAAGATAAACATCCCGTGTTTTGGCTGTAGTGTAAGTCACGAAAATATATAAAAGTTTCTATAACTTTTTAAAGTAAGGCTTTGCTTAAATTTTTTTAAGATATTTTCTTTCTATATTAACCTCTGTGTAATTCCACACCTTTAAATTTTAGAATAAAAAGCATTTTCTCTATTTATAAAACATTTTAACTTTGTAGTGTAAGTCACAACGTAGTGTTAGTCACAGCTTCTGTTTGATTTATCTATTATAGATTAGCTATAATATTTGTAGATTTCTTATATTTTGATAATTTTGATTTAAGACGGCCAAATTAACAGCTAAAAGAAAAAAGAGAGCAAAGGGAAAAACTTTAAGCATGTGTCAAATTTCAAACCTTTAAAGAAAATGAAAGCAAAAACCACTTTACGGACAACACTTTAACTAAAAATACACCATCTCTATTGCAATGTTCCAACCGTTAGACAACATTGAATGGTATTTCTCTGCCACCAATGTTGGTCATTTTTACCTTTAGTCATGAAAAATTACCATTTGATGGACTTGGTGATACAGTGGGGAGGGGATAAAAGCAGCCACACCTTCCAGGAAAATTTACCCACATTCTACTAAAGATTTTTTCACTTTGCATAAGAAATCTGCCCAAACATATTACTATTAACATTTCTGACAATTGTATAAAGGGCGAAATAGGTAGATTAAATGATATTTGCTCATCAAAGGAAAATAAATATTTCCGATTCCTGACACTCAAAAATTGCTCTGCTTTTTAAAATTAAACAAATACTTAAAACTGCCAATATTTATTTAAATCCCCCAAAAAACGGCTGAATAAACAAATGGAAATGTTGTAAAAGGAAGTGCCTCTCAGCAAAATTCTGAAAATGAATTTGATGCTGAAAGAGCTTTAGTTCCTTTTGTAGGAAAATTATCGTTAAATATTTTGTGGGGCAAATGTTAAGTAAAGATACTTATTCGATAAAACTGAAAAATCTGCAATGGTCAGGAAGTCTTTTTGCGTGGCCTGAGAAGGAAGGTTTTTCAGACAATTCTATTGAAGAAAGAATTAAGAAATTACCATAAACCAAATTTAGGGGACGTTGTGTAACTTTTTCTAACTATGATTTTACCATGTATGCAATTCTTAACTTACCATGTTCAAAATTATTTACATATGTTATGTTATTATTGCCTAAATTTCCATATCTGTGATACAATTCACATGATGTAGTGTAAGTCACAAATTGAATGTAGTGTAATTCACGCAAAAAATGGTAATAAATTATTTCCTATGATATTTCCACACTTTTTTGCAATTAAATTATTTAGCTTTAAACCTTGTACTTAAATTAAGCACTGGTAGAATGTTGATTTACTGCACTATGAAGAAGAAATGAGAGTTTAAAATGATAACCTAAACTTGACTTCCTTTCATGTAGTGCAAGTCACAGTATGACATTTTTATTATTTTTTAGTGAAATACTAAATGAAAATGGTTTTTATGATTTCTAAAAATAGTATATGTTCAGGGGTAAACTGGTATACAATATTTTTTTGAATAGGTAGAAAATAATTATGAACTACGCAAACGAAATTTGTTAAATCGTCCGATGTAGTGTAAGTCACGCGTGGAAATGCCCATTAGAGAAATAAACAAATAAGCGAAAAAATATAGAAAAATGATGTATTTTATCAAATAGAAAAGTTTTTTACATCGAGTCTTTAATCTAACATTAAGATCCATAAACACACAAATACGAATACAAAAGTTGGTGACTAACAACAGAGAGGCCCAGTAAGGTCTGTCATAAAGTTTGCGAATTATTTACCAGTCTCCAATAACCTATCGAGATTCTTCTTCTCTTCCACCGAGAATTCTTTTGCTCATAATCTCGTACCTCATTCCACTCATTAATACTCTATTGAAAAATAAAGTTTTCTTTACTTCTTTTTTAAAGCAGGATTTTTTAAAAATATTTTGCCATATGTCCATCTAGTTGGACTATAATCTATGTTCTTATAAACTGTGTATGAATTTCATTGCCAAAGTAGTAACTGTAGATACTCACAAAAATAAAATTACTGCAATGAGAATCCTTCAATTGAATTTAACAATATTTTTTTAGTTAATAAGGCAAAAAAATTGTGGTTTTATTCAAGTTGGCTATACTGTCTAGCGCTTAAGTAACTACAATACCGATAAATAATTAAAAACTGTATTACTTTTAAAAAGTATATCACCAATGATCTTTAGACCTTACTTTTATAAATTCAGTTTGAGATTAATATTTGTATTGTGTTCAACAAATGAAAATCATGTAATAAGGTTTATTCACATATTTCAGGTCACTTCAGAGACAACTTTGGCTCCTACGATGGAATGTATTTCTTACTCGGAGGCCTGTCCATCGTATCGGGAGCATTCTGGCTTTTTGAACCAGTTCTCTCCAGACTGAACGACAGAATGGTAGAACGCAGAAACGGTGGTTGCAAAGTCTAAACACTACACCGTCACCGTGGTTGATTCTTAACGGATTCGATCGAGAAATTTCATTAGTTGGCAACGAAAGCCAAAAAGATTCTGATGACACGGCTCATCAAAAGGACCGCCAACAAAATGTTTGTTTTGACAAGAAGTCCTAATCATCGTTCAGAAGACGATCTGAATAAATCTTGGGTGTTTAAGGTGGCACCAGTTATTGAATTGTGGCATCGACCCGTTTTCAATAATAGAAGTTTTTGGAAGGGCACAGTGTGTTCAAAGCATATACATATGAAGGCAGGAACTGATTGAATTACTTAGAGATCGGTGTCGGTACAAATGGAGAATGAATCAACAAAATTCTGTTAACTGAATGAATTACTTGGAGACGTCAGCGTCGGTAAAATTGCTGAATGAATCGACAATTTTCTGTTTGTTTCGCCTGTTAGTGCCTTATATCTTGAAAAAGAAGAAAAAATAGTGTGGTTTGTGGGTACATTAAACCTTTGATGCCGCATAGCATTATTAGAGAGATTGAAGCGACATATGACTTTGTTGCATGAACTTCATGCATTTGGAGAAGAAAAGGCTTACTTTTCTGATTTAGGAGATTCTCTGTTTCAGTAGTACGGAGATTCAGAAACGGGACATCACGCTCAAGGCACACATAGAAAGAAAGAGTTGAGTAATTAGCTCAGAACTGTTGGTGGAAACATCGATTGAAGATAGAGAAAAGTTTCATTGTTTTGACACACGCATCATTATACAATGGAGCGAACAGAAGTTCCTTATACAAAGTCCTGGAGGCCGTAGGTATAGCAATGAAATTATTTGAACGAAATTATATGAATTTCATCGATTATATTGATGTTGTTTCTGATTCCACTTGATCTAGATCAAGTCTAGAACAAGCCCAAAAGAACGTTCGCCCCTAAAGACCGAAAAAAAAGTCTCGGACCAGTGCAAGGTTTTCAAAAAGATAACTCTTTCCTAAATCCAAACAGGAGTCATCAATTGCCTGCTAATTAGAGATTGAAAATATATAAATTGACGTATAAGGAGTCGCTTCAAGAAAATCAATTTTTGGGGAGAAAAAGGCAAACCTTGTTATGTCAATGGGTTAAAATATCTGGTTGATATGGTTTTAAGTTGCCAAAGTCATCAAAATATTTAAGTGTTTGTACGCAAAGGAGAAAAAATAATTCCATGAAACGATTTATTTCCATGCATTTTGATAAATTATACTCCAAAACATTGTTGTGTCAAAATATGACTTTTTAAACTGAAATACTCTATTCCAATTTTTAGCTTCCACACTACGTTTATAACGTAAAAAGTGGAAAGTTTTATAATCGTTCAGTCCGTCCGTCCGTCCGTCCGTCACCCACTTTCACAGAAAGAACCACAAGTCCCACAGACAAGGGGAATACGTCAGTTTGAAGCAAAAATCAGATTAGGTTACATTCTAAATTTCATTAAAAAATTTAAATTAGAAGTTTATTTAAAATTTAAATAACTATTTTTTTTATCTACATTAAAATAACATGCAAATTCCCTTTTTATTCATATTTTCAATGTTGCCATCCACAAGTCCCACAAACAAGTGAGATACGTCATTTTGAAGCAAAAAATCATATTAGGCTACATTCCAAATTTCATTAAAAAATTTAAATTAGAAGTTTATTTAAAATTTAAATAACTTAAAATTTTATCTACATTGAAATAACATGCAAATCTATTTTTATTCAATATTTTCACTGTTGCCATTTCGTTAAACGTACGAGAAATTTTATTTTAAAAAATACAAACATTTGAAAGAATATTTATTTATGTGATATAATTCAGTTTGGATTGTTGTAATATCACAATAGAGTTCTTTTGATGGTTCATTATATATGTATGAAGAAAGATGCAAAGAGAATTCTAACTTGGCATAAAAAATGTGCAAAGTTTCGCTTTTATTTTTAAAGCATCATTTGTACTAATTATATATTTTTCGAACTGTAATTTAATTAAATCTAATTATTAAATCTGAGAAAGAAGATTAATGAAAATAGTTAATTTTGGCGTTTAAAAGTTTGAATTACAAATAGCTAAAGGCCCTGTTTGTTATTAGAATTAAATCACCATTGCCATTCGCAACAATCGCCCGAGAAACTTAATTCTTTTAGACAATAAATTAAAATAAATTTATTTTGCGACATCGATCAGTTTGAAATGACGTCAAATATATTTTACTACGAAATTCTTTGTATGTTGATATGAAATATTTTCATTCTATTTAAAAGCGAGGAATAGTACATATTTATTCTTTGAAATACAAATTAATTTTTGCAAACGATAAGTAATAATTATTGAATTTTCGAAATAAAATAAATAAAACTAGCCAAATTTAGCATGTAAATGTTTAATATAGAATTAATGCAGTGTTTGGCGCCTTTTTACCTGTTTAACACAACTTTTGTGTGGAAGCGGGTTAAGTGATAGATTCTGTTACAAACCTACTTGTTTAATAATATAAGAAATTTGCGTCATTTACTATTTATTTTATTAACAACAGAAAAAGTAATTATTCATCAACTAATGTTCAATTTGTTTAGCATTTTGCAAATATGTTCGATAATTTTGTATGTGTTTTAGCTGTTGTTTTAAAACGTACTGCAAGAAATAAAAATATTCAAACGTTACAGATATCAATGTCACTGAACTATGTATCTAGTATCGTAATTAATAAACAAAAAAATCTTAATTATTTTAAAATTGTTTTTAAATAGATTGTAAATAGTAATAGAATAAAGTTTTTTTTGTCTGCTTATGCTTGTTTGTATTTTTTGGTAGTTTTACATAAAAACAGTTAGAATGAAGTTTAAAAATTAATAGCCATTATCTCTGCAAAAACGTGTGCAATTTTTATTTTTGTCTTGCCTATTCGCATTCTAGAAATATAAAATAAAAAAAACACTATACTATCAATGCTTTACTAGAATTTTTTTTAAAAAATATGTACCCCAGAATTGAGATTAAAGACTCTCATGGTGATCTTCATGGCCTTGGTCATTTTAGAGAAAGCATAACCTCTTTGCTTCTTAATAATTAATTTTAAAAATAGTGTTGTTTATATAAATTGAAGGAGAACATACATCTATTAACCAATTTGTAATTTATCTATTTAACTACCCTCTCATACAAGAAAAAATTCTATTTACATGACAGGAACATACAAGAAAAAATTCCATTTACATGACAGGAACATACACAGAATACAATAAAAAAAAATAACAGACAATTTAAACTTTTTTACAATATCTTTATAATTAAAAAATATATATTTACAATATTGATATCGAATCTTTTTTTCAGTTCATAAAATTTATTTTAAAAAATCACTGTTAGGAGGAGGATCATTTACTAAGTTAATAAATTGATTAATTGATTGATTTTTTAGATAATTTTTTTGTTAGAAAATTTTCTTTAAATATAATATTGTTTCTGGTTGAACAACGGGGAACATATAAATAAAGTTCTTGCAAAATATAAAGACAATCTGAGTAATAATTTTTTTAAACTATTAAAAAGAACTTAAATACATTTACTTGTCTTCAGCGTCATATGATTATGTGGCATGTAAAATATCCCTTGAGTACCCATTTGGCTTGGGTTCTCTTGGCAAAATTAAATATCTGCATACATTAACAACCACAGAAAGCTCAGATTAATCGTAATCTCAGAGTCAAAATTGGTAGCGAGAGTCGCCTAGTTGGTGCCACAAAAAAATGGCTCTTAGTTCTCGGGAGAATGCCGAGTATGCAAAGGCTTAGTCGCCAATAATGCTGCTCCGTTGGGGGGGAAAATGCTTGAACTGAATTTTGAAAATTGGGTAAATAATTTAAAGGTTTCTAAGGATGTTAATAGGTTTAGTTTAGTTTGAAATATCGTCACACTAGAGCTACACTAGGGTTATTGGCGACGGGTGTCGTAATTTAGAACCACAGTCAGGTGACGAGCAGACACCTGAGTAGGCACCCAACACAACCGTTAAGGAAGACATCATAAGCAGCATCGGGACTTTGGATTGTATTATTTAACATGTACTCCCTCTGCACGGAGTATTATTCGTCGGACATTTTTGGCTTCACGGGCCGTTTATAGTTCGGCAGTTATTTTGGCGATGCCCGTACCCGAACCTGGGACCTTCCGAGTGCAAGGCGAACACCTTAACCGACTGGGCTCCCCAGCCCGGTCTCGAAAGGTGAATCAATGTCAGGAACAGAGCAATAATCACTGCATCGAGCCAATTGAACGAAAATAAATATAAAAAAAAAAAACTGTGGTTAAAAATTATCTCGTGGTCAACAATTTTGTTTCCGTTTGCAATCAAAAGCATCTAACTATGAAATAGCACAGGCATTAGGATTGTGCTTATTGAACAACTTTTTGGCATTGGGATTTTTTTCAAATGTTTGTTTACTAACATCGATAAAACCTTACTAAAACTAATTTCGTAGCTTAAAAAAGTACTTCGATTTTTTAGTTATGTTAACAATACTATATTTAATTGCTACTGCTTCTAGGTATGTATTATGATTATGCTTTTTGTAAATTTCATAATTATTCGTCCTATTTTTAAAGTATAATTTAAATGTTTCTTAAAAATATTGGCTATCCTTTAAAATGTAATGCCCGGTGTTCAAGCAAGACATATTTAAGCGTTTAATTATGACGTTACGAAAGCGTTCTTAAAAAAAGCTTTCTTAAAAGTGAAATTCTTTTTTCGACATTGGTGCCTTTTGTTTTTATTTGTACAATAAAAGTGCAATAACAATGATTACAAAAATGGATAAAAGACCGAAAAACCTTAATTAAGTGTATTTATTTTGTCCAAACAAATTATATAATTAGTTGAAGGTTTTCCCTTTTGTATGCAATTTTAGTATCTTAAAAAACTGTATTTCGCAAAACCTGCCATTGTTCGATCCGACATTTGTTGTCTCATTCCGACTTGGCGATTTTTGAAATGCTGCCAAATCCAGGTACGGAACAAGGAAAGGCATGCTGTTCTGGGAATTTTCGGATGCGTAAGATTTGAAGTTGAATATAGTACTTTATTACTTTAAACACTATTTGTATGGTCCGCTTTGCTGGGAACCTGTTAACTTAATAGAAAATTAGTTTCTTTTTGGGAGGCATGTCTACTTATTAAAATTTTCAAAACAAAATACTCAAAACAAAATCGAATTCGTATGAGCACATGCGCAACATAAAAGCAAACAATAACAAACGAAAACTTTAAGGTAATATTTAAAGAATTTAATGAATCTAAAGGATAACAACAAAGGAAATAACGTATTTTTAGCAATTTTTTAATTGCTATTTCACGACCCACAGATAGATACACAAACTCTTTCTTTTATTATTATAGATTCAAACTGCATTTTGAACTTCAGCTAAATTTTTCAAGATGCATAAAAAACTAATAATTTTTAAAATAATGCCTTTACGCTTTTTAACTCTAATCTTGCTCGAATATTTGCGTCACTGGGTTTCTAAGAAGCTTTATGTAGTCATATATTTTACCTAATTTACATAAAATTAAATTTTGTTTAAAAATGCCGTTTGATTTAGAGAAATCATGTTTTAATCAAAATTTAAGGGTTTTTCAAGGTGGAATAGTTTAACTGTCCACTTATTAACATGCACGTCTAATCACTCTTTGAATGAATTTCAGAATAGATTTTAATATGTATATGTCATGGACAGCAAATAAAGAAACTAGAGCCATTTTTGTTATGATACCCTCCGTTTAAAATACTTTCTAACCATTTCCAATAATTAAGTTCCAAACCAAAACGTATCCACACGATTTTTTTAAGTTTTTGTGAAGATACTGCTATTGGTATATCCAGATTGCAGACACCGGAAAGTGTCAATAAAAAAATACACATTCCTTTATAGACTTTTTGACTTTATGGATTTGTTATTTGTAAATATAATTTTTTTTTAAATTTTTATCGTAGGGCTTTTTTCGACTGTGGGAAAAATAATAATGACGAGCGCAAAGTCTTTGAAAATGAAAACATCGTTAAAGGACGTCAAAAAAATTTGCACAAAGGATCAGACTCTGAAGCAAAAGAAGCATTTGTGGAAGAAGTAATTGTGGAAAAAGAAAATAACGGGAACAAAGTCTCTAAAATTGACGAAAATATTAGAAAGAACACTAAACGTGTTATTAATAGATCAAAAGACGAGTTAGATGTGTATGAAAGTGGAAAGGAAAGCAATGAAATCGGAAGAACACATTTTAACACTGAAGAAGATCAGGATCAAGTTGGCATCAGTAATCAAAGAGAAGAAGAAACAGTAAGTGTTTTTGTTACTTTTAATAATATACGTTAAAATATGAGTTTGATTATTCAAAAATTAGATACAAAAACAAAAAATAAACCAAATGTATTTTTATCTTTCACAGAAGTCGATATAATGTTCAAGCATGTCTATTTTAAATTTCTTTGAAGTAAGTGGTAGGATTTAAAAAATATATATCAAACTGGAAAAGGTTAGATCCCCGTTTTTGATCCCGAAGACTTTCTCATTCTGGCCAATTACCAAACCTTCTGTGACAAAGTGATTACTCTGTCAAGAAGGCTAGTTTCGGGTATCTGTGCCACCCCCCCACCTCGCAGCACTCTCCTTCCAGTGAGTCGTAGGATTGACGAGGGTCTCAGAACTTTGCTGCCTACATGGAATATTAAGACTTTTGCGTGTGGTTATGTGAAGATTGTCAAATGTGCAGCTTTTGATGGCGCCACGTCCGATGTCACCACTGTAGGGATGGGGGCAGTATTTGTATTCCTGACCTATTCTCCCCAGATACTTAGCTGCATGTCTACTCTTGAAAAGCAACTCTCCGTTGATTATAAACAAAGTACAATTCATGAAACATTGGAACAAACTTAAAAATAACTAATAATTTAGCATTATAGGGTACGCTGGCCTGGTGGAGTGATTAGCAAACCAGTCAGGCGTATATAAAGGGTGACCAGACGTTTGTTATTCAACTGCATAGCTAAAAAACAATTTGCAAATAGTCTCCATTTTATTTCTTTTTATACAAGACAACGCGCGTAAATGAAATATGAATTCTGAAAATTTAATGAGGATTTCATAGTCGAAAAGTTAATCACTGAAACATATCTGGTCAGGCTATCGTATAATTGTTACGAAAGTAAAAGGGACAAAGAGTTCATTATCTTCGGGTACAGTTTACAAAGCGCTTCCCATGACGTGTCTTGCTTCTAGGTTGTTGTTGCTGTTGTCGTGTGCCTCCAGGCCATAGCCTGGAAGGCAAGATAAGTCCAATAGCATCCGTCGGCATAAGGCTTTGAGTACCCGTGAGAAGGTGGATGTCCGACTTCTACTCAGGGACGCCACCTCCCTAATTTCGGCACGTCTGGTTGATGCACTCCACGTCCGAACCTTTTCAACTAGCCCGATCTTCGGTTCTCGAACCAATTGTAGAGATCGTTCTGACTGGAAACACCAACCGTGCCGTTCACCGCAACACCGCAGACATTTCTACTTATACAAAAGATCGACTTGAAAATTTGCATAAGTAGAAATGTCTGCGGTGTTGCGGTGAACGGCACGGTTGGTGGCTCAGTCAGAACGCGCTCTACAATTGGTTCGAGAACCGAAGATCGGGCTAGTTGAAAAGGTTCGGACGTGGAGTGCATCAACCAACGTCGCTGGAGGGGAGGGGTATTTTTCTTTCGATAACTTGTACTTATGGTACTGCGCAGTAACCGCCCACATGACTGTCGGACCCACAGATTTAACGAGAACGTTATCAGCACGTACTCAGGATAACAGAAATATCCAGGCCTTATCCGGGATTCGAACCCGGGGGCCCCCTTCAGGGTTCACATTGGTATAGCTTGTTGATTGGTTTGAGCTGATACACTAGAACTGCACTGAGCGATGGCACAAAAATAAATAGATTTCTTTTTAACTTTAAAATCCAGTAAAATTTTATTTTGGATAAAAATATTTGTAATTAAAAATCTTTATATTGCATTTTAAATGTAGTAACATAGAGGTTAAATGAAATTGTGATTTGAAAGTGGAACATTTAAATTTTTCTTTTGTAAAAAAGATTAGTAGTATAAGAAGAATTTTTTAAATTTGATATTCCACCATGTTAAAATGTTAAATTTGAGGATTTCTACCACCACAATAATTTAAATTTTCAATGATATTTATTTCAGTGCCTTACAGATGAAATAATAAAATTAAACAACGTTTTCTATTGTAATCTATGCGATAGAATGATCAACAATCGTCTTTTTGTCTTGGAGCACGTTAATGGTGCTTTACACCGAAAGCGGACAAAGAGTAAAACCCACACGTAATTATCTCTACAGTAATGAGTACTCAGTTTCATACCCTGATTGCCTTCCACTCAAAAGAAATAAAAAAAATTATGATGTTTAGTAATTGTAAATAAGGACATTTTGTATTTTTCCTGCTAGTGCTTTACTATTTTTAAATCTTCAAACCTGAAAAAGAATGTTTTACATAAATTGATTTTAAAATTCATTTTCAAATGAATGTAAAGTTCTTTCGATGTGCAATTTTATTCCTCTTCTTAACCCATTAACGACGATTTTCAAGAGAATTTGCCACGCGAAAACGAGTTTTCTTCTCTAGTTTATCTAAATAAACAATAAATAAGAAAAGTAAAGGCCATAGTCCTGAACAATTTATGTAAGACAAAAATTAAGTTACACAAAAAACGTTAAAGAACTAAAAGAGTCAACGTTTTCATTCGGAAATGAATGCGTTAATGGCGTTCACAAAGTCTCCGTTCATGGGTTAATTAGAAATTTAGCAATTTTAAATATATACTCAAAGTATATTTAGGTTCTGTTTTTTTTCTCGTTTATTTACAAGTTCATTAAAACCTTATTATTTTAATTACATTATTTATTTCAACGAATAAAAAATGTTTAGAAAAAAGTTTTTCATGTTATAGGAATTTAGGAAATTCTATTGCTGTGTTTTATCGTTCAATATTTTGCAGTTGGGCCTTGAGGAAAACCAAGTGATTTTTATTTTGACTAAACAAGTCTTGTGTGTGGTGAGAGAACCCACCAATAAATGTACCATAAATATACCTTGTATAAAAATAAATAACATAATGTTTACAAATAAATTAATATTTCCTACATTTTTTAATAAATTTATTTCAAGAAACTGAACTGTAGAAATTTAAATATTTAATTTAATTTTTTTTTTGCCATCGATTTATATAAATACGACTTACATAATAAAAGAATCCGCGAAAACCTTGACTTTCTTTTAAACAAATTATGTTTAAGGAGAATAAAATTTATTTTATGTATTTATTTGCAACGTTAATTATAGGGGGAACCAGGGACACATGACCCAACTTGTAGTTTTTGGCTTGTAACTTTAAAAAAAAACACTATTTTTGGATTGCAAATGCATTCAATTTATACTTCATAAAGTATTACACAATATATATTAGAATTTTTCTGAAGTATTAATTGCAATAGTAGTAAAATATAAATTATTTAAAACTTTAGTTTTGGGTCATGTATCCCAATGTATAGGGATACATAATATAAAGTTTATATATATTTTTCATTTTTGTCTGACAAAATTATTACTTATATTTTTAACCCATTAATTATTCTTATATTAACGAATTATTCAATTTTAAACGTGTAAAGTCTTGTTTGAATACATAACTGGAGATTCTTTTATTTTGCAGGGAAAACACAGGTGGTTGAAGAATCGCTTCTATTTTATCAATACCAACTTGAGATAGGTTATCCATATCAGGCCATTTTAAACATTTTTCATCGATTCTTTTTTCAAACTGAATTTTAATCTCGCCAGAATTTTTTTTTTGTACCTTCCCAACAAATCTTCTTACATTCTATTTTTCCAAAACATTTCGTAAGAACCCAGTCATTTACTTTTAGGACTCCCGTGATTTTTTGAAAAATTTACTTGGCCTGCTTCTATATACTTTTTGCATTATATACTTGGGTCACATATCCCCAATTGGCTTGGGTCAAATATCCCTAGTTGCACTTTTTTTGTTTGTCCCTAAAACAAAGTTTTTGCAAATAAATTCATAAACTCTATTAAGCACGTAATCATAGCTAAAAGCATGAACAAAACAAGTATCGAATTGAAAAAATATTTCCTTTAAACCAAAAAAATGTCGACCCAAAAATCTTATGGCACCAAAAATTTACTTTCAGTGCATGAAAACGTATTTCTTAGTATAGCTAAACACGTATTCAATGATTCATCTGGGGGTTTTCACCATGTGGTCAGCTGACTGAAAGGAAAAAAGAGATGCCATTTCCAACTTATAAAACTTTCCCAATGCTGAGAAAAAGGCATTGGGTCATGTATCCTTATGGGTCAAATGTCCCTAGTTCCCCCTACTTGTAAAATTCAATTTCGCGAGCATTTTTTTGTTGTTGTTGTCGTGTGTGATAGATAGTTATTTGGTGACACTTCAGAAAGCGTCAACGTCCCAGAACAGCGGCTATGGAGCCTCTTGTATATAAACATAGAACATCTCCAGGAGAGTACCCTTCATCAAAAACCTGACCATGCCAATTCCGAGAAGTTTACGATGGTAAATCGTGGCACTCACAAATATACTTTAGCTGGGTTTATGAAATTTTATCTGGAACATCTGAAACAAGAAGTTCTAAACAAACAAAAAATCGCCTACTTTCCTACTACTTGAACACTTACTGAAATTTTTATGGGAAAATACGTAGGTTTGTAACAGTAACCGTCACCTAGAAATACTTCGACAAACTAGAAAAGTCAATTCATAGGGTTTATCAATGGTGTTATTTTTTTTTGGGGGGGGGGGGGGGTCTTAAGCCAAAACCAACCCTTTGGCTTTTGACAAATATTGTCCACTCTTCACCCTAACCGAGCAATGAGAAATGAAAAAAATAATTTCCGAATTCAATTATTAATATTTCCAAGAGATTTTAGCTTTAATATAAAATGAATTGCTATGCACAAGCAAAACAAATTTATAAGAAAAAATTTACTTATGTCACATTCTAATCAGGTTTCCTTATGTCAAATTCTAATCAGGATATTTTTTAAAAGTTGTTTTGGGAAATTAAAAACTTCTAGGAATTATTCAGCGGACAATGACAATGACATATAGTATATATGAATATGTGTCAATCTCTTAGGGTAGTACTAGATGGATGATAAGTTTGTATCCAATGCTGTTTGTGTTATGTTGCCATGTGCCTCTAGGGCATAGCCTGTAAGGCAGGCAGGGTGCAGTAGCTTCCGTTGGCACAAGGCTTTGAGCACCCTTGAGACGGTGGAAGTCTGACTTCTACTCCGAGATGCCACCACCTCTTCAAATTAGGCACGTCACTGGAGGGGAGGGGCACTTTTCTCCAGACAACCTGCATCCGTGGTACTGCGCCCAACTAATCGCCCAAGCGATTTTCGGACCCACAGATTTCACGGGCATGTTCTCTACATCTACTCGGGACAACACAAATATCCTTTTCTTTTCCGGGATTCGAACTCGAGCCCACTCGCTTGACAGGAGATCTTCAAAACCACAATACCAGCTGGGCGACTATATATCCAATGGGGTGTAATAATGGTGTCAATGATATTACTAGTTGGTATTTAAAATGATAAAAAGTATTTATAAAAGAACCAATACAGCCTTTTATTTTACTTAAATGCTCACAGACATTCTTATCAAAATAAGTATACTTGTAACAATGTCACTTATAATAGCTTTCTTACAAGATGTATACACCTTAGACAATTTCTAGACAAACACAATGTTTATTAGTAATTTAAACCTAAGTGTATGAAAGTGGGAAAACAAACAATTATGTAAAAATGCTTGAGTCACATTCTAATATCCGTTATGGCGACATTTGATGCGGTTTTAAAAAGTCGCTAACGCCAGACACGAGTTATTATTCTCAAAAAAGTAGTAATAAAAATTTATAAAAACTCAATATTTTCGAAATATTTAGTTTTAACAAAACATCAAACAACTCAAAATTGTATTATTAAATGAAGAGATGTAAATTAAAATTTACCAGCTTTTTATGAAAAAAAATTAAACGCTATGCAGCTTTTTTTCTTTATACTAGGGGGCTCCGCCCCCTGCTCGCTATCGCTCGCCAACCCCCGGTTTCCCATAAGCCGCTTCGCGGCCAGCTCGCTGGTGAACGTAACTTTTCTAACCCAACTTTGCACAGGCCTATGCATATTTTGCCATCCAGATCTGTATCTATGACAAAATTATGTCGATCCTTGGTAATATAGTTATATTCAGCCGCAAGCTCGCACCCTTGGATATTTCTGCGCAATCTCATTGGGTCGCAAGCTTGCATTCTTGGATTCTACCTCTGCTCGCTATCGCTCGCAAACCCACGGGAATTGCTGCACAATTCCATTGGACCGCTTTGCGGCCGCTCTGTTATATTACTTAAAAAAAATATATTAATATTGTATTACTGTTTTCAGTAATTTTTCTCCAACCCAACTTAATTTCGCAGAATTAACCTTGCCTGTTTTTACTCTTAGGTTCTTTTTAAAAACCCAATGGCTCACTCAAAAATTTTAAGTTGTATGACTTTTTTAAGTATTAATCCCATTAGACGCTTCGCGGTATGCAGGGGGCTACGCCCCCTGCTCGCTATCGCTCGCCAAAATTATTTTTTTCAGGTTGTTGGCTGTTCCGAAAGAGAGAAACGAAACCTGTTCGCAACCAGATAAGTATATATATAATTGGCCGTGCGCAAATAGGTTTCGTACTTTTCCTTTGAAATTGCTTACATTTCGGACCGGTCGGATTGCATGACGTCTAAAGAGCTTCTGTTAAGTTGAGTAGACCACGGACAGATACATAAAGACAAAAATACTATCATTTACGTAAACAAAAAATGGTGAAACGTAACACGTAGGGAGATCCTTGCAAAAACGCATCTCACAACGAAAAATAAAACTAAAAAGTACATTTGTTACAGAATCTGTCACTTAAACCGCTTCCACACAATATTTGTGCTCAACAAAAAACGCACTATTTATACACCTCAGAAAGAAATTCGCAAAACAGGGCCTTCAGCTTATAATTTATTTCTAATTCAAACTTTTAAAATTCCAAAATTAACTATTTTCATTAATCTTCTTTCGCAAATTAATGTTTACTCATTATCACTCACTTATTATTACTCTCACTCACTCTATTGTGATATTACAACAATCCAAACTGAATCATATCACATAAATAAATATTTTAATGAAATTTGGGATGTAACCTAGCCTGATTTTTGCTTTAAAACGATGTATCCCACTCGTTTGTGCGACTTGCGGTTCGTTCTGTGAAAGTGGTTGACAGACAGACGAATTGAACGATTATAATACCTTCCACTTTTTACGTTATAAACGTAGTGTGGAAGCTAAAAAAACATTTCGCTTAATATGTTGGTTATACAACAAATCATAAAACAATGTTTAACAAGCGTTTCTTTCTAAATTTGCAAAGTAATTAACATGTTCATATCTTGATACTTCCACTTCCATAATTAAAACATCTTCAAAAACTTTCTTCTAAAAAAACAAAAAGGAATATGTTGTCGCATATTCGAGTGTACGAATTTTATTTTATTCGCATAAGAATACATTTTTTAGGATAAATAAAAAAAATAAAATAAACTCTTTTACCGCGGTTTTGCTGCGAACGAATAATAAAAACTAAAAAAAACAACGAGAGATTAAATGAAAAAAAAGAAAGCCATCTGCCAGCTGAAGAAAAAAAAAGATTAAAGAACAACAACGCGATCTTTTCGGCCAGCTGCACGAAAAAGATAAAATTACGTGATAGTAGTAACCTGTTCCGAAAATAAAAAACTTTTTGTTCTTTTTATAAAAAAAATGTAAACATTTTATTCCAGTTTAGCAGAATTAACCTAATAAAATTTTTCAGAGTAATTGTTATGTTAAATGTTTATTTAAAATAGTTTTGTCATAATTTATTACTATCTTTTTTTACATAATTTTAATCCATAAATTTTCTATCTTGCTATAATATATTTTAAGGCCAAATATTTTTTTAAAAAAAAATTTGTAAACCTTTTCTATATATAAACACAAAACCAATGTAAAAAGAACAAGTTAAAGAACTGTTCTATTTAAAAGAACAGAAAAGAGAGCAACTGTTCTTTAAAAAGAACGTAACAAAATCACACATTTCTGATGATTTTCTAGGGCCGTTTTGCAGAAAAGGAATAAGTTTTTTTTTGTGGCTGACTCATTGTAATTTTTAATTAAAAAACTTATTGGAAATTTGAAAAACCAATAAGTGGGCATCGAGGCATAAGGGAGACACACCTTCCCAAATAAATTTGGGTTTCTGACATCATTATTTCATCATGTTATGGCTACTGACACTTTCAAATCCTATACTTTAACATAGAGAAAAAATTAATTTTTATTTTTAATTAAAAAACTAATTGGAAATTTGAAAAACCAAAAAATTTAGGTCGAGGCATAAGGGAGACACACCTTCCCAAAAAAAATTTGATTTCTAACATCAATATTTCATCATGTCATGGCTGCTGACACTTTAAAAAAGCTTACTTTTTTTTTAATATAGAGAGACACAGAAAATAATACATACAGACGAGCGGAAAAAGTATCAAAGGTCTCTGCTGTCATACATTAAAAAATAATAATAATAACTATACAAATATATTTTTAAAAAAAAAACTTTGAAAACCGTATGCTTAGAAAGGAAGTTGAATGCGGCGGAGGCATGGACAGAAAGACGGGAGGACAAAAAGATGGACGGACTGCAGACAAATAGATAAAAAAGTATAAAATATAGTTATCTTATGTTGTACCTTTCAAGCAAAAAGATAATTTTAAAAATTGGACAGATAGACAACAGAGACTTAAAGACAACACGTATAAGGTAGATCTCTGATGCCATACCTTTCGAGCTTAAAAAGAATTTAGGACTGCAGACAAATAGATAAAAGGTATAAAATATAGTTCTCTTATGCTGTACCTTTCCAGCAAAAAGATAATTTTATAAATCGGACAGATAGACCGACGAAAAAAAGACGGACTTACAGACAACACGTATAAGGTAGATCTCTGATGCCATACCTTTCAAGCATAAAAAGAATTTTTAAGTTAGAATAGAAATTAAGAGAGGGGAGTACAGGTAAACGACATATATCTCCACAATTTCAGAAACCAGAATTTTATTATTTTTTTATTTCAAAAAAATAAAAAATATGTAGAAACTCATGGATATTTTTCAATTTTTTATTTATTTTTAGGCATCATTCGGAATCAAGGACTATCTGCTTCTGTAGTGTTCGGTTACCTTTATTTTAACCCACTGTAGTGTTCGGTTACCTTTATTTTAACCCACTGTAGTGTTCGGTTACCTTTATTTTAACCCACTGTAGTGTTCGGTTACCTTTATTTTAACCCACTGTAGTGTTCGGTTACCTTTATTTTAACCCACTGTAGTGTTCGGTTACCTTTATTTTAACCCACTGTAGTGTTCGGTTACCTTTATTTTAACCCACTGTAGTGTTCGGTTACCTTTATTTTAACCCACTGTAGTGTTCGGTTACCTTTATTTTAACCCATTATCGGCCCAATTGAGAATTCCATTAACGCCATCGTTGCCGAATATAAACGTTATCTTAAACTTAACGTTAAATCAAAGTTTTTTGAAATTCGTCTTTCGTGTAACCTTATTTGTCGCACATAAAATGTTTCGTACTATGGTCTTGATTTGTATTATATTCCATTTATTTAAATAAACAAAAACAGAAAGCTCATTTTTGCAGGTTGAATTTTCTGGCCAATCGTCGTTAATGACTTAAAAAGAAGAACAAAATGGTTATTTATGAGATATTTTTTACGATAACGGGGGCCGCATTATTTGCTTGATTTTTTTAAAAAACACATCTGATTTACTGCCATATTAAAAAAAAATAGTTATGAAAAAGTTTTATTTATAAAAAAAATAAAACTTGTTACATGTTCCACTATTTTACGAAGTGAATTAAATGACCATTTGAATTAAAAATTATGTTGACAAGTTAAAACTTCAGCTGTTTCATCAAAATGCTCTTTATATGCATTATTTAAGTTTAACCTTAATATGCTTTTAAAAAATTAAGCAGTACAACTACCCTAGTAAACCTAAAATTCACTTCAACAATGATTTTGTAGTTATTTAAAAATTAATAACTGTTTGCGAAGAAATATTAAAACACTGAAAAAAGTACTGTTGAAAGAAAAAAAGAAATGTACCTTTATAACAAAGAATTTGTTGTACTACAAAAGAATTATAGTTTGAATTTAAACAATGTAAAACTGAAGCAACTATGATTTTAATCAATAATCGGTCTGTTCCATTTCAAACTTCAAAGACTACGTTGCTAATAATTTTGTCAGAAACCTTTTGCATCAAAATAGTTTAACTTTTAATATAATAATTCAATTCCAAAAAATTGGAAATTCCTTTAAATATCTCCCCATACTTGTTATCAAATATTCTTAACTCTAGAATGGCTAAAATCTTTAGGAGACTCCTTAACAATTTAACGTAAGTTTATTTTATAGATTTATTTTACCAAAGTATTTTTTTAATTTAAAATAGCTTCTAAAATAAAAAAAAAACATTATCGGGAAATAATTTTAATCTGATGAAAGTAGAAGAGGTTACAAAAAAAATGATTTTTTAATAAATTCATAACTAACATATAGGTACGAACATACGAAACACCATGTCAAATATATGGTGGATTTTTTTTAAGTAATATAAAAAATGTTCGCTCGCGATCTTAAAGTAGTCTTTCAGAATGCAATGACTAACCTAAAAATCTAGTTTTAATTTAAAATGAATTTTGTTTTTATTTAATATATTTTTAAACATTTTTTTACATAATAGTCTTTATTTCTCTATCCTATAAATTTGATTTGTATGAAAATTTTTGCAGTAGTTTTCATTCAATGCTATATTTTTTACAGATGCTGTTTGTCTGGACGTAACCGAAACAAACCATAGATGATTCGGAGTATTTTAACTTCATCAAAACTGTGGTAAGTTCGCTTGTTCATATCATTTGTAACTATTTTAGTTTTTACATTTTGGATTTAATAAACAAATTTGTATAGTCGAAATTCTAAGAAATAAGCTGTAGGTTTTGTTATGTTTGAGTTTTAGTCAGTTTATTTTTGGGGTAGATTTTTTACAAACTCATTTTCCGATATCATATTTAAATGACATTTTTTATACAATTGTGTTAAATTTTATCTAAAGGCTTTAGTAGATTGTATACCAAGAAATTAGTTAAGTACAATTTTCGTGTCGTTTATTATTTTCGATTTTTATTGGCAGAAAGGAGCACAGAAGCAATAAGGGTAATTGAAGCCTGATTTTACTGAAATAAAGTAAGACACAGAAGTAATAGACTTTCGTTTTTCCGATTTAGGATTAGATTTTTAGGTTATTAAATTTTAAAGTTGCAACTTTTGTTTCGTCAAATTCAGCCTCGCGCTATTATCACTGACTTAACATAAAAAGTACTAAAATTCAGCCAACAAAAACGTTGATTAGAAGATATAAATGCGTAAAGTAAGAAAATGAGGTTTCATTTATATTTTTTCCCCAAAAACCCTTTCCCATAGAACTGCTAAGGTTTCAAAGTTATTAAAATTGCCTTATAGGACACATAATTTTTTTTAAATACTTTGATTTATTGAGTATTAATTAACAGTCGTGTGAGATGTTGCACACCTATAGTTGAAAAAAAACTAATCAGAATTTTTTTTAAAAATATAATAAAATAACCTATTAAAATATATAAAAAATAAACAATAAAAAAATATTATTCATGTCAAAAAATTTTAGCAGAAGAAAACTTTTGACTAAGTAAACATTACATTTCTATAAGGGGGTCATGACTTTTTATTTTATTTTTAAAGATTTTTTTTTGTATTTTAATTATAGGATGGAAAGACGTCAAAAGAACAACCTACAAAGATAAAGTACCCACAGATCACAACATCCGGCCATGACAACCCATTTATTATTCTTGAGATAGAAGAGGTTAACTACCTCATCAAAAATCTGTATGAGGAAAAGAAAATGAAACATTTTCAAACAACAGAATTCCACTAATTTATCAACAAATCAACATCAAGATAATGCAGCTAATTGATCTAACTTCGGATAACATGGAGTTTATCTTGACCATGTATAAAACTGCCAACACTGTAGGTGCCAGAACAGCCTTCAGATCAGCAGCCAAAGCCCTGGCCCTGCATTTCGACACTCTTGTGGCAAATAAATCCTTCTTAAACCTGTCTATAAACCAACTCACTACAATCCTGAGACAAGATAAAATAGCCACAAAAAGTGAGATTGACCTATTCCAGGCTGCGGTTTATTGGATAAATCAAGACTATTCCACCGGACAACACCATACAATTGATTTATTCCGATTAATTAATTTCTCAGCCCTGACCATGCCGCAATTGATGCAATGCTATTGTCACCAGCCTGACTTATTCCAGAGTTCAGAAGTCGACATCATTCTGAGGAATGCTGCTACATACATCAGCCTCAAGTACCTGGGTAAAGAACTTACTGTGTTTGTCTTTGCACCAAACCGGAGGGAATTCACAATTGTACCAGAACCATCCAATCCATTTGACCCAGTGAATCCATTCGACTAAAACACAGTAAAACTAATGGAGGAGGAGGCATCATTATCACATCAAAGTGGAGGCAGGAGGCAAAGAGGATGCACAAGCGATTAAGTGTGATCTTGTGTCAAGAAAACAACGGTGAATGGGCCTTAGCAAGCTTCAGTTCCAGCTGCCAGAGATCTTTGCTTTGTGTCAATATGTGCTTTCGAGTTAACTATTGTGATGGATTGCGTCACAGACAATCTGATTGTTCGTGGTGCAGTCCGTCACTTGGCTTGCTTTCGGGTAAACAGAGGACGGATTACATCACAGACAATCTGATTGTTCGTGGTGCAGTCCGTCACTTGGCTTGCTTTCGGATAAACAGGGGACGGATTACATCACAGGCAATCTGACTGTTTGTGGCGCAGTCCATTACTTTGGCTTGCTTGGGGCACATATAGGCACTTTGTAAAGTCTCGGCTGTCTGGAAATGATTTTTGCTGAGCTTCGTAGCTGGTATTTTGTCAACAAGGATAATTTGTTTAACATCAGAAAGTATATGTCGTGAAACAGAGAAAGTGTGGTCCTCATAAATAACTTTCAGATTCAAAATTAGAATAACATCCTGATATTTACAAAACAGATGAATAATTTATGATGATACAATCTTCAAAAAAACCCTTAACAGTTGATTTTTCTCCTCGACTTCTGACGAATAGATCAAGTTTCAGTTGATAGGCATCCTGCAACAACCCAAGGACTCGCCACACTATGTCGAATATCACCCATGAGGTTTCGCTGTTTACCCTAACGGAAACTACCGTGTGCCCAGAAATTCACATCATCGATTAAGCATGCGGAGTTTCTCTATGACAAAATCACCTGGATATGCTGTTTAACATCCGAAGGGCAGCATAAGGCGACTTTATATTTAATGATATATAAACATGACATAATAACTATTCCAAAAGCTACTGACAATGGGGCTGGCATCTTCAGTTGCACTAGATAATACATCCTTAGATCCTAAGTTGCTACTAGCAGCAGCTCTGATTATTCTCCCGTCATTTAATTATGGACTGATTCCGTTTCGGAAGATAGGTATCCTGTACCACCTAGAGGACCTGCCCATAGACGAGAAAATCACCCAGGATGTCAAATTTGGACCACCATTGGAACTGGAATCTTTGGTTCTGCAACATTTAAGTCTGAGTTGCCCTTTTTCTCCTGTCATTTGATCATGGACCGATTCTGTTTCGGATAGCAGGCTTCCCGTGCCATCTAATGCACGTGCCCATGGACGAGAAAATCTCCACAAGGTTCCTAGTTTTATCCTAACAGCCCAAGAACATTGGCGAATGTTCGGATACTCCAATCGTGCGCAACTCTGAATTTGTCAAGCCCAGAGCACAAGGATACATTGAGTTTCTCCGCGATACCATCGCTGGAAGTGTCGCAGCACATCTATAAAGCGACCTTAAAAATATGACATTTATATATCAACCATACACAAAGTAAGGAGCTCATAAAAGTACCAAGCTGTAAATATTTGGACCATATATATATATATAATTTCGACAATTTCTTGCAAAATTTTTGTTTATTGTTCCACAATTGTTCACAAAAATGATACACAAAATTCAAAATTTTGTAAATATTAAAGACACTTTAAGGCATGAAAGATTTAGCTCAATAGTATCATTGTGTTCATTTAAATTTTTGTAAATTGGTGACATTTTGGTTAAATTTTGATACGAAATAAAGGCAATGCATATATACATGAGTGTGCTTGTAATTATTTTCCATTTTTCGCTTTAAAAATTAGAATTTTATTTCGAATCATTTTTTATAAATCAAATTTTTTTAATGCATTAATAACATAAATTATAAGATAATACAATAAGACTTATAGGCCAAAGAGAATTTCGAATTTCGTTTGATCGAGGTTTTCGAAAAATTTCAATTTTGTTTAAGTTTAGTTAGTGAAAAAGATTGAATGAAGTCTATTTTAATAGTAATCAATAATGTATATGATAAGCTGAACCATAGAAATACAAACCTACCTGGGGTAAATATCTTCTTAAATTTAGAGTTCAAGGGTTAAAATTCATAAATTTTTTAAAAACTATGTGTAGGATTAAAAAAATAGTTAATTCAGATGCCTAACTTCTAATGTATGTTCTAGATGTGGGCAAATCTTGTCTGCTGATACTGTAAGACGTTTAAAGTAACGTTACTCTTTAAATCTGGGCCACCAAGTGTCCAGCTTTACGGAGGTATGTTACACCATAATATGGAGTAAAATTACACCCAAAAGGAGTAATTTTGTAACAAAAAATAGGAAGGAAATTTTTAGAAAAACGGTAAAAAAGTTGGTGATGTAAAGTATTTAAAAACGTCTTTAAAGAAATGTCCAATAATCTTTCTTCTGTATAGGTAATTTAAAAAATATATATATATATTTCTCCTACAAAAACTACCTATTTTTTAAAGAACTGTCAATGCGGGTAACTTTGGTACAAAATCCTAGGGTTTTTTTACAAAAGAAGAAAAAATTTAGCAGCAAAAACTATTTGAACAATTTGAAATCCCAATGCATTTTAACATAGCCCCCTACATATAATGCCATCCAAGCTTGATCAAAATGGGAAGTCTTGAGAAAGCTGTCAATAGATGGCACCATTACGCGACAACGTGTATATGTTGTTGTTTGTTTACATTCAGTTCGCTGTGATAAGAAATTTTGGTTACGCGTTCGAAATTCATAATTTTTTTGTAAACTTTTGTAAATGCAACAAATAATGGCTAGTTTTTTTGCATCATACCATCCTATAAATCAAAGAAAGAACACGGTGTTTCTATATAGTGCCTACGAAATGGAAGATATTTGGTAAAGAATTTTTACAATTAATATTCTTTTTTGGTGAAAATTTATCATCTATTCTAAATTTTTTACTCTTGAAACTTTTCATAAAGAATTAATTATTATTATTTGTTTATCCCTTCCTAATATATAGTTTAAACACACATTTGCTTTTGTTCTTCTTTAAATGCACTTTATAGTTGAGTTGCAAATTTAAATGATCTGCCTCATTTTAATATTTTGTTGTTGTTCGAAGTTATAGTATTATTATTCAGGGACTGTTATACTGTGAGATCACCTTTAATTTTATTTTTCGCACGAGCATTTAAAATATTTTATATCACGTGAATTGAATATCACGTGAAATAAAATATTTTATATCACGAGATTAAAGTCGCAATAGTAAACAATAGCTATAATTTCGTTCTATCTTTATAATACTGCACGGGTCGTTTATAGGTCGGCAGTTATTTTGTTAGGAATAGCCCTCATGTAGCTCTAGTGCGACGCCAATTCAAACTAACAGTGGATTGTTAGGGTTTTATGTTGAAATATCGTCACACTAGAGCTACACGAGGGCTATTGGCGGCGGGCGTCATAATTGAGAAACACAGTCAAGTGACGAGCCGACACATGAGAAGGCATCCAACGCAATTTTTTTAAGGTCAAGGTTATCTGCAGCTTTGTGACTTTGGAGCATATTTAAAGTGCACTTCCTCTACACGGGGTATCATTTCGAAGAATAATATTTAGCTGCACACACACAGACCGTTTATAGGTCAGCAGTTATTTTAACAATGCTCGGTCCCGAACCTGGGATCGTTCGCATACAAAGGCAAGCGGCTTACTGACTGGGCTCTCCAGCCTTTTGCTGAATTGTAAAATAAAGTTTAGAGTGATGTTAAGCATGTGATTTTCTTAACACATATATGTGTGTAAATTAAAAAAAAACCTCACAGTACTATAAGGTAAATTGCTTGATGTTTTTTTAACATATAAATATGTGTAAATTAAAAAAAAACTCATTATACTGGGTAAAATGCTTGATATTTTCATATTTACACATAAATATGTGTTTTTGACCATTTGTTAATTTACACGCCTCTCGTTTACACATACAAATGCGTAATTTGGTACCTCATACAGTAGCGCTCATAAGTATTTTGACAAAACAGTTTTCGCCACTAGAGGGCGCAGTCTTGTGAAAGATCCGCCACATTTCAGTCTTGAGAGCAAAGCGCAGCAGTTGACATCTAACCACCGCTGAAGAAAGCTGTCAAGGTAAAGCACAGGTAGAAAACCCTATTTTTTAGAAAACACTGGGTTCGAAAGTATTTTGACAAGTGCGTGTTTTTGCTACCCAGTTAAATTAACGACCATTTTATTGTGTTTTCAGTGTGGTTTACGTTTGTGTTGACATCCCAGAATGTAAATAAAAACATACCCAAGGCGAGAGAATACTCTACTGATCTCAAATGGGCTGCAATTACGGCATTACAAGATGGTCGGTCACAAGCAAGTGTAGCCAGATACTTTAATCTCTCAAGACAAATTATGAGTGTATGGAAGAGTCAATTTGAATCCCGAGGCACAGTTAATAGTAAACAAAGGTCAGGCAGGCCTAAAAAAACAACAGAGAGGGTTGATAGGCTTATTCGACGGAGATCGGTTGCAAATCCACGCCTCACTACTGTCGTCATAACACGTGATTTAAAAGCATCACATGGTGTAGATGTTCATGTATCCAGCGTCAAACGTCGCCTCTCGGACCACGGTTGAATGGCCGACGTCCCAGCAAGAAGCATTTAAAATATTTTATATCACGTGAATTAACGGTCTCCTTGGAGATTTGAGTTTTCTTTTTCGAAAAAGTGAAATTCTATAAAAATTTGTGTGTGAAAAAGCTGCTTTTTTATCATTGTAAACATTTTGATGCTTGGTGAACCTGGGGTTTAAGTGTTAAAAGTTTGTGAAACTACGTTGTATAAGTAGCAAGGAATAAAAGTTGTTTTGTTAACTAAGTGAAGACTAATTCCACTAAGAAATCTTCACATCTGGCGTCCGTGACAGGACCTGGTAAGCGAAATAAAAATGTTTCAAGTAGTTAAAGGCTTTATCAAGGTTTAGTGTACTTGTGTCAAGAGATTATCGGGTCCTTACCAACTAAAACTACTATTTTTGCACTGAAAGAAGAAATTTTGAACAGTGAAGAATACAAAGCAGATCCGGATTTCGTCACTTCCGTGTTCGAAACAGCTGTTGCTGAAAGAAAGCAAAGAGACGAAGAGAAAAAACGTCAAGACGAAGAGAAAAACGTCAAGACGAAGAGAAAAACGTCAAGACGAAGAAGAGAAAAGGCGCCAAGACGAAGAACGTCAAAGGCAACATGAATTAGAATTGGCCAGGAAAAATGCCCGAAGAGCGTTGGAGTGTACTGTTAGCAAGTCGCGCGCTCGGGAGGTGGTTGACAGTTTTCCGCCAACCGGCGCCAACTACGAAAAAGTCATCAAATCTTTAAAATCTCGTTATGGTCGAAATGATCTATTAATTGAATTTTATGTTCGCGAACTATTAAATTTGGTCATTCAAAATGCTGCGCGAAGCTCTGCTATAAATCTATGCGCACTTTACGATAATTTGGAGTCGCAGATTCGTGCACTAGAGACTCTTGGCGTAACAACGGATAAAAGCGCTGCTCTTCTTCACCCTTTAGTTGAGTCATGTTTACCTGAAGATATACTTAGGGCATGGCAAAGACAAAGGAGCCCATATTTCAACCACAATGGTGACCCACAAGAAAGGCTTAATGGTTTGCTAAAATTTCTAAAATCTGAAGTGGAATCTGAGGAAAGGATTTGTTTGGCGATGCAAGGTTTCGGCTTGAACCAAAAGAAAGACAATAATTGTTTTAAAGGTAAAAAATTTGGACAGGGGGTAAAAAAGAATAACACGCCAACAGCTTCCGGTCTTTTCACAACCTCTCATACTCAGGAAACGAAAAAGATGTGTGTTTTCTGTGATAAAGCTCACTCGAGTGCAGGCTGTTTTTCCGCGCAAAAAATGAGTTTATCTGAAAGACAAAGAATTCTAAGGGAAAAGAATTGTTGTTTTGCCTGCCTGGCACCTAGTCACCCTGTCCGAAGATGTCGTTCATTTCTGAGATGTTGTATTTGTGGAAAAAAACATGTACCCTTGATGTGTGAAACAAATGAATCAAGAAAAATTGAAGAAAAGAAGACAGACGAAAAGGAAATCGTTAACAAGGTAAACATGGCTAGCATAAGTACGGGTCCTAAAGAGTTCTTACAAACTCTCAAATGCAAGCTTATTTCAGATAAAAAGGAAGCTGTCGTGAGAATAGTTCTGGACACCGGCTCTCAAAATTCTTATATTGTGAAAAATCTTGCTAAAGATATGGGATACACACCTGTAAAAGAAAGAAACTCTAATACACTCTCTCTTTGGCGGAGTTAAAACTGAAGAATTTGTTCATACAGGGTACAGAATCAGGTTGAGAAATATGCAGAACAATTTCGCGTGCAATTTTGAAGCATTAGATCAAGCTACAATTTGCAATGATATCTCACCTGTGAATTCAGGTCCATGGATAAAAGAGCTTCAAAATATGAATATAACTTTAAGTGATGTTGGAGAAAAGCCACAACCCGTACAAGTTCTTATAGGAGCTGACCTTTTTAGAAAGATTTTGACCGGTCAGAGGAGGGTCTTGTCAAGCGGATTGGTAGCTATTGAAACTTTACTTGGTTGGACTCTCTTAGGGAAAGTTCCTGAAAATGAAGTAACTTCAAGCAATGCTATGCTGGTGACAACACTTTTCGTTAAGGAGTTTGACATTTCAGACTATTGGAAACTCGATTCCATTGGGATCCAGGATCCTATTGAAAAGCTCTCTAAGAAAGAGCAAGAAGATTTGACTAAAGAACATTTCCTTCAAACTGTTAGGTACAATGAGGATAATCGTTATGAAGTTTACTTGCCTTGGTTGGATAACAGTGTGCCTTTAGCTGATAATCTTGAACAAGCTAAAAGAAGATTAGAAACCACGACCAAAAGGTATTTCAAGAAAATTTATATGACAGCTATGAGCAAATATTTTCAGATTGGCTTCGTGAAGGGATTATCGAAGAAGTGCCAGTTGAAGAAATGGCTTTGTCTGCAAATTACCTACCTCATAGGCCTGTTATCAAAGGTAGTAAAACTATGCCTATTCGACCGGTTTTTGATGCCTCTGCTAGAATTAAGGGTTATCCTTCGCTAAATGACTCTCTACACAGTGGTCCGAACTTTATTGAGCTCATACCTGATATTTTATTACGGTTTAGAGAGAAAAAGATAGGTGTGATTGATTGGTCTGAAAAATTTCCGCAAACGTGACTTAGCACGTTCTTCCACTTATCGATCGTTCCGGAATCGGGCAATATCGGTGGAAGAAAATGCTAAGGATCCTTAGCACGTTCTTCCATTGAAAAAGTGACGAAAACGCGTGCACCTACCAACTTTGTATGCGAAAAACATACGAAATCGAATGTTTTCTAAAAAATTGAAAGCTGTTATGTTTAAAGCAGGTAATGACATGATCATTGACACAAAAATCTCAATTTTTTCAAAAATGTCACTTAGCACGTTCTTCCACTCAGCTCTTCAGTTATTTGTGACACTTCAGAAAGCGTCAAAGTCCACACAACAACGGCTCTGAAGGCCTCCTGTATATAAACATAGAACATCTCCAGGAGAGGACCCTTCATCAAAAACCTGACCTTGCCCAATTCCGAGAAGTGTACCGATAGTAAATCGCGGCACTCACAAATATACTTTAGCTGGGCTTATTAAATTTTATCTGGAACATCTGAAATAAGAAGTTCTAAAATAACTAAAAATCGCCTACTTTCCTACTACTTGAACACTTACTGAAATTCTTATGAGGGAATACGTAGGTTTGTAACAGCAACTGTCACCTAGAAATACTTCGACAAACTAGAAAAGTCAATTCATATATAGGGTTTATCAATGGTGTTATTTTTGGTGAGTCTTAAGCCAAAACCAACCTTTTGGCTTTTGACAACTATCGTCCACTCTTCACCTTAACCGAGTAATGAGAAATGAAAAAAATAATTTCCGAATTCAATTATTAATATTTCCAAGAGATTTTAGCTTTAATATAAAATGAATTGCTATGCACAAGCAAAACAAGTTTATAAGAAAAAAATTACTTAAATTTATATTTCTTTTTCTTTTTAATTTTTGAATCTAGGTGGTTGAAATTCCTTACAAATGACCTGAAGCCATAAACTTTGAATATTTTGTTTTAAAACTAAAAAGGATATGAAATTTTTTTGCGCCAAAAATTTTCTTTAAAAAAAAGGGGGCGTGTGCGAAGATTTCAGCTTTAAATTTAGAGGCCTAATCAGAATACCCATGATTTGTTCACGTCATATCTTTGTTTTTTCGTCAACCTAAAGCAGTCGTTTATATCGATCCATTGTTGTGACCTTATCTAAAACATTAAGATAACGTTTTGGATATCACATTAACATTAAGATATCTAAAAGGGTTCACGGTTATTTTGCATTATACAAGGAGGCATATGAAACATATGTATTGCAAACAACCGTTAATTCAAGAACTATTTTCCTTATGTCAAATTCTAATCAAGAAATTTTTTTAAAGTTCTTTCGGGAAATTAAAAACTTCAAGGAATTATTCAGGGGACAATCATAACAATGACATATAGTATATATGAATATGTGTCAATCTCTTTGGTTAGTACTAGATAGATGATAAGTTTGTATCCAATGTTGTTTGTGTTATGTTGCCATGTGCCTCTAGGGCATAGCCTGTAAGGCAGGCAGGGTGCAGTAGCTTCCGTTGGCACAAGGCTTTGAGCACCCTTGAGAGGGTGGAAGTCTGACTTCTACTCCGAGATGCCACCACCTCTTCAATTTAGGCACGTCACTGGAGGGGAGGGGCATTTTTCTCCAGACAACCTGCATCCGTGGTACTGCGCCCAACTGATCGCCCAAGCGATTTTCGGACCCACAGATTTAACGGGCATGTTCTCCACATCTACTCGGGACAACACAAATATCCTTTTCTTTTCCGGGATTCGAACTCGAGCCCACTCGCTTGACAGGCGATCTTCAAAACCACAATACCAGCTGGGCGACTATATATCCAATGGGGTGTAATAATGGTGTCAATGATATTACTAGTTGGTATTTAAAATGATAAAAAGTAGTTATAAAAGAACCAATACAGCCTTTTATTTTACTTAAATGCTCACAGACATTCTTATCAAAATAAGTATACTTGTAACAATGTCACTTATAATAGCTTTCTTACAAGATGTATACACCTTAGACAATTTCTTGACAAACACAATGTTTATTAGTAATTTTAACCTAAGTGTATGAAAGTGGGAAAACAAACAGTTATGTAAAATTGCTTGAGTCACATTCGAATATCCGTTATAGCGACATTTGATGCGGTTTGAAAATGTCGCTAACGCCAGACACGAGTTTTTATTCTTAAAAAAGTAGTCATAAAAAATTATAAAAACTCAATATTTTCGAAATACTTAGTTTTAACAAAACATAAAAAAAACCTCAAAATTGTATTATTAAATGAAGAGATGTAAGTTAAAACTTACCAGCTTTTTATGAAAAAAAAATGAAACGCTCTATGCAGCTTTTTTTTAAAAAAAATGTCAATATTTCTCAATTTGGCGACACAAAATAAATATTTTTAATATAGCTAAAGCTAACATGGGTACTTTTTTCTATTAGTGCCTTTACACTTCAGAAGCAATATTAGCAAAAAAGACAACATTTAACTCCTTTTATTTCCTAATTCATGAATGCAATTTCCTGACTGCTTCTCTTAAGGACATGTAAAGATTCTTTTGTTTTTAATTTTCTCTTAAGGCTAATTCGATGTAAGTCACGATTTAAGAGAAGATTAAAAGCTTTTTAAATTTAAAAAATAAATCATAGTAAATAGAGTACATTACATTATTTAGTTATAATAAGTGTAGATCAACTATTCCACAATTTTTTTTTTCATTTAATGTTAAAAGTTGTAGTGATAATCACTTTTCACAAACGTGACTAACACTACAGACAGGATAATTTGGCGTGGAATTACCCTTAAGCATATTCATTCAATTTATTTACAATGCTCTCGGATATTTTGTATAGTTAACTAATTTTGTCTTAAGAAATAGGTAATCTAATATAAGTTTTGGTAGCACCTACGAAAGGGAATGAAGAGCGTCCGTTTTTATTAAGTTTATCAATAATGTTAAGGTTTAAGAGATAGATTTTTCCACAAATGTTAGCTATTTACCACCCTTTTCCCAAAGAAATTATACATCAGTCACTCATTGCGCATGCACGATTTTCTCGGAAACCTTACTATGACGTCCGACAGGTGCTAGGAACTCGTCTCGTACCCCTCAAATTTGAAGTCCGTAGCTTTTTTAGTTCAAACAATAGAATGGTTTCAGACAGACAGACGGACCTTTCCATCTCTTTTCATGCATCCCATTTGCTCTTCTTTAGAAGTGTAAAGTTCGTTCCTTGTTGAGGATACGTATTGAGTTGAAAAAGAAATGTGTATGGTAGAACGTTTAGCTTTAAAAAACTAGTTTGAACAAGATTTCTTACAATTGAACAAAAAGTATTTTATTGATTTATAAATTTTTTGAAGAATTGCTTCATCTGTTTTATTTTTGTAATAACTTTGAGAAGTGCTCACGGTTTGAAAAGTTGATTGTTTATATCCGGATCAATTCGAAATTGAATGTGGAAAAAACTGTCTTAATTTTAAATTATACCTTATCAGAAGATCGGCCGTAATCAGAATATCCTTGATTTATTCGTGTCGTACCAGTATTTTTTCGTCAACTCAATGCAATGCTTTATCGCAAGCCATTGTTGTGATCTTATCTAAAACATTAGTATAACGTGTTTAATGTATAAAAAGATTCACGTTGAAAAAGATGTATTGAAAATTGCCATTAATTTTCTATAACCATTTAGTATATACATAGTGTATATATATATATATATATATATATATATATATATATATATATATATATATATATAAAATATATATATATAATATATATATATATATATATATATATATATATATATATATATATATATATATATATATATATATATATATATATATATATATATATATATATATATATATATATATATATATTATATATATTATAATATATATATATATATATTATATATATATATATATATATATATATATATATATAATATATATATATATATATATATATATATATATATATATATATTTTATATATAATATATATATATATATATATATATATATATATATATATATATATATATATATATATATATATTATATATATATATATATATATATATATGTATATATAAATATATACTAGGGGGCTCCTCCCCCTGATCGCTATCGCTCGCCTAACCCCCTTCTCGCTATGCCTTCGCCCCCTTCTCGCTATGGCTTACCAACCCCGGTTTCCCATAAGCCGCTTCGCGGCCAGCTCGCTGGTGAACGTAACTTTTCTAACCCAACTTTGCACAGGCTTATGCATATTTTGCCATCCAGATCTGTATCTATGACAAAATTATGTCGATCCTTGGTAATATAGTTATATTCAGCCACAAGCTCGTACCCTTGGATATTTCTGCGCAATCTCATTGGGTCGCAAGCTTGCATTCTTGGATTCTTCCTCTGGTCGCTATCGCTCGCAAACCCACGGGAATTGCTGCGCAATTCCATTGGACCATTGGTTATGTTATTCCAATTGGTTATGTTCCATTGGTTATGTTATATTACTTAAAAAAAATATATTAATATTGTATTACTGTTTTCAGTAATTTTTCGCCAGCCCCCGTTAATTTCGCAGAATAACCTTGCCTGTTTTTACTCTTAGGTTCTTTTAAAAACCCAATGGGTCACTCAAAATTTTTAAGTTGTATGACTTTTTTTAAGTAATAATACCATTGGACGCTTTGCAGCATGCAGGGGGCAACGCCCCCTGCTCGCTATCGCTCGCCAAATTAATTTTTTTCAGGTTGTTGGCTGTTCCGAAAGAGAGAAACGAAACCTGTTCGCAACCAGATAAGTATATATATAATTGGCCGTGCGCAAATAGGTTTCGTACTTTTCCTTTGAAATTGCTTACATTTCGGACCGGTCGGATTGCATGACGTCTAAAGAGCTTATGTGACCTTAAAGTTGAGTAGACCATGGACAGATACATAAAGACAAAAACACTATCATTTCCGTAAACAAAAAATGGTGAAACGTAACACGTAGGGAGATCCTTGCAAAAACGCATCTCACGACGAAAAATAAAACTAAAAAGTAGGTTTGTTACAGAATCTGTCACTTAAACCGCTTCCACCAGGGTTCTGATTTACCATTAGACCCATGACGCACGGGCCTAGGGGCCCCCATATTTAGGGGCCCCCAAATTTAAAAATAGAATACATGTTATTTTTTTTAATATTTACTTCAAAATGGTTTTAAATTTTTATTTTTACAAACTGTTTTGCGAATAAAATAGAATTTTTTGTTAAACGAACTGAAGTGATTAGATTGTTTACCACGATTCTGGTGTTAAAATCTGCACTTGAATATATCGTACGTGAAAGCTGATTGGCTGTTGATGTCCGTTTCATTCTCCCTAGACCAATCAGAGAGTATTTCGGTTGAAACTAGTGTACTTTTTAGACGCTCACCTTTAACGAAACATAAACAAATAGAAATCAACCGGCATAGCTTTTGCTTTTTCGAAATTCTGAATAACACGCTGAAATTGAAAATCTTTACTAAGTAGTTTTTCATATGTCTTAGGTTTTCATAGCCATATCTCATTTGGAGATATGGTTTGAGAAAAGGCTATGAAGTTGTTTCGGTAACATTAAAAGAAATGAGTGAATATGAGAGTGCCAATACAAAGTACGAATCCAAGTGTTTGTTAAAGAAAATTAATACTTTTGAAAATGCCCTTTTAACTGTAATTTCAATGTAAATTCACTTCAAACATCTTTGTAAACTTTATGATTGGTTCGTATTTAACTATTTTTTATGTTCTTAAACAGCAGCAAATCTAGAAATTTGTTTTGTTACGATCTATTTTTAATTATTTTAATTAAGATTATTACTTGGGCATTGTAACTAAGCTATATTGATTATCCATGATAATAAATTGAAACCCATTTCACATATATTTATTGAAACTTGTGTTTATACAGTGCATAATATTTTCATTTACTCCCATACCCCCTTCCAGGGCCCACTGCTGCTTTCATAAGAATTTCACTGGTGCATTCAACACATTTTAACATGTCAGAAATCAAAATTGTATGAAATAAAATTTAAAAACTGCAATAAAATAGGCATTTTCAAACAATCTACAGACATGCAGTAAATTACAGAATAATTAGTACTGTTTATACACTTTAAAATTCGTTAATATTTATAGCATTCAACGGTTTATCGAGCGGGGGGCCCCTTCTTCGGTGTTGTGCCTACTGTACCAAATTTTCTAAATCGGGCCCTTCCACAAGAAGCCTTCCACACAATATTTGTGCACAACAAAAAACGCACTATTTATACACCTCAGAAAGAAATTCGCCAAACAGGGCCTTCAGCTTATAATTTATTTCTAATTCAAACTTTTAAATGCCAAAATTAACTATTTTCATTAATCTTCTTTCGCAAATTAATGTTTACTCATTATCACTCTCACTGATTATTACTCTAATCTCACTCTATTGTGATATTACAACAATCCAAACTGAATCATAATACATAAATAAATATTTTAATGAAATTTGGGATGTAACCTAGCCGGATTTTTGCTTTAAAACGATGTATCCTACTCGTTTGTGCGACTTGCGGTTCGTTCTGTGAAAGTGGGTGACAGACAGATGAATTGAACGATTATAATACCTTCCACTTTATACGTTATAAACGTAGTGTGGAAGCTAAAAAAACATTTCGCTTAATATGTTGGCTATACAGCAAATCATAAAACAATGTTTAACAAGCGTTTCTTTCTAAATTTGCAAAGTAATTAACATGTTCATATCTTGATACTTCCACTTCCATAATTAAAACATCTTCAAAAACTTTCTAAAAAAACAAAAGGAATATGTGTGGCATATTCGAGTGTACGAATTTTATTTTATTCGCATAAGAATACATTTTTTAGGATAAATAAAAAAAATAAAATAAAAATTCTTTCACCGCGGTTTTGCTGGGAATGAATAATAAAAACTAAAAAAAAAAAAGATTAAATAAAAAAAAGAAAGCCATCTGCCAGCTGAAGAAGAAAAAAAAAGATTAAAGAAGAACAACGCGATCTTTTCGGCCAGCTGGACGAAAAAGATAAAATTACGTGATAGTTGTAACCTGTTCCGAAAATAAAAAAAACTTTTTGTTCTTTTTATAAAAAAAATTTAAACATTTTATTCGTTTTTGTTCTTTTTATAAAAAAATGTAAACATTTTATTCCAGTTTAGCAGAATTAACCTAATAAAATTTTTCAGAGTAATTGTTATGTTAAATGTTTATTTAAAATAGTTTTGTCATAATTTTTTACTATCTTTTTTTACATAATTTTAATCTATAAACCTTCTATCTTGCTATAATATATTTTAAGGCCAAATCATTTTTTTTTTAAATATGTAAACCTTTTCTATATATAAACACAAAACCAATGTAAAAAGAACAAGTTAAACTGTTCTTTTTAAAAGAACAGAAAAGAAAGCAACTGTTCTTTAAAAAGAACGTAACAAAATCACACATTTCTGTGGTCGTTTTGCAGAAAAGGAATAAGATTTTTTTTTGTGGGTGACTTATTGTAATTTTTAATTAAAAAACTTATTGGAAATTTGAAAAACAAATAAGTGGGCATCGAGGCATAAGGGAGACACGCCTGTCCAAAAAAAATTGGGTTTCTGACATCAATATTTCATCACGTTATGGCTGCTAACACTTTCAAATCCTATACTTTAACATAGAGAAAAATTAATTTTTATTTTTAATTAAAAACTAATTGGAAATTTGAAAAACAAAAAAATTTAGGTCGAGGCATTAGGGAGACACACCTTCCCAAAAAATTTTGGATTTCTAAGATCAATATTTCATGATGTTATGGCTCCGGACACTTTAAAAGAGCTTACTTTATATGTATATATATATATATATATATATATATATATATATATATATATATATATATATATATATATATATATATATATATATATATATATATATATATATATATATATATATATATATATATGTATGGTGTGTGTGTGTGTGTGTGTGTGTGTGTGTGTGTGTGTGTGTGTGTGTGTGTGTGTGTGTGTGTGTGTGTGTGTGTGTGTGTGTGTATGTATGTATGTATGTATGTATGTATGTATGTATGTATGTATGTATGTATGTATGTATGTATGTATGTATGTATGTATGTATGTATGTATGTATGTATGTATGTATGTATGTATGTATGTATGTATGTATGTATGTATGTATGTATGTATGTATGAATGTATGTTTGTATGTATGTATGTATGTATGTATGTATGTATGTATGTATATATATATATATATATATATATAATATATATATATATATATATATATATATATATATATATATATATATATATATATATATATATATATATATATATATATATATATATATATATATATATATATATATATATATATATATATATATATATATATATATATATATATATATTATATATATATATATATATATATATATATATATATATATATCTGTCTGCCTGTCATTATATCCATCTGTCTGCCCGTATTCCCCTTCCAAAATCGGTTCTATTAGTCGTATCTTCTTTATTTGTCGTATCTTATTCTTTTTTGTGTGATCTTGCAGGATGTTTCCCTTCTTGCAGCCCATTAAAACATAGCCTTTGAATTAAAATTATCATAAGGTAAAATAATACAAATACATTTGACAAAAAGGCACAATTCTTTAAATTATTAAAATCTATTATGTAAGTGCCTGACGGGTATATAATCTTACAATTGATTAAAATTACTATTCATAAATTGAAAATTATCCTTCATAAATTGTCCTATTTTGTTTCTATCGTTGTTTGCAAACAAGTTATCAGCTTGTACTAGTAATAAATTGTCTAAAACCTCTATTTAGTTTCGATAATAATAAAAAAAATATTATGGCAGGTATTTTCTGGGACTATTATTGAGAATATCCCTGTAGGTTCTTAAGCTTGTTACACGGATGGGTCAAAATCCAACTGCACTGGTTCCGGGGCAATCATTCGCACCAAAAACCACGACAACGATTTTTCTAAGTACCACTTATACTTATAGTCTAGTCAAACTAAGGGAAAAAAACCATCAACCTCGACAAAATTGCTTCACAAGCATTTTAAATGGCATTCTTATCAGAAAATGGTGTATTTTAACATATCCAAAATCGGACAAAATCCGAGCATGGGAAACCCCCCAAAAATGCATCAAAATGGCGGCCATTTTTCCATGTTATCGTTTTTTTTAGTATCAGATTACATGTTTTCTAATGGCTAATTTTAATATGACAATAACTATAATATTAAAATAAATGTTTTTTTTATGCATTCGGCTTATAAGCCCAAGTTTGTGGGTTAGAGCAACGGCTAAGCCGTCAGATTTTCTGGATGCGAAAATCGTAGGCACGCATGTCATATGATTTTGAAGCATGTAAAAGATCCCTTAAGTACCCATTTGGCTTGCGTTCTCTCGGCAAAATTAAATCTCGGCATGCTTTAACAATGGGCAGGCTTAAGGAGTGATCTGGTGATAATTTTGCCGAGAGAATGCAAGCCAAATGGGTACTTAAGGGATCTTTTACATGCCTCAAAAATCATATGAAATGCGTGCTTACGATTTTCCCATCCAGAAAATCTGACGACTCAGCCGGTGCTCCAACCCGCAAACTTGGGCTTACAAGCCGAAACACATATAAAATTTATTTTATTGTCATATTAAAATTAGCCTTTAGAAAACATTTAATCTGATACTAAGAAATGCGATAACATGGAAAAATGGCCGCCATTTTGAATTGCATTTTTTGGGGGGGGGGGGGTCCCATGCTCGGATTTTGTCCGATTTTGGATATGCTAAAATACACCATTTTCTGATACGAATGCCATTTAAAATGCTTGTGAAGCAATTTTGTCGAGGTCAAATCATAATTTGACTAGACTATTAGGCTCAACCTCAACCGTAGCTGAGGTTGAGGCAATTCATATGGTCGCAAACGAGCTCTTGGCACGGAACTTAGCAAATGAAAATATTTTTATCTTCTCAGATAGCCAGTCTGCCCTTCTGGCTCTTCTGGCTAACTCAGACAAATTACAACGCTGTGTCTTAGAGTGCACACACGCACTTAATCGACTTGTGCTAACCCCGAATTCTGTGACTATTAGTTGGGTCCCTGGCCACAGTAATATTCATGGAAACGAACTACCACTGCAAAGGAAGCTTCACAGCTTGCTGTTAGTGGTCCTGACCCTTTCTACCCGTCGTATCAGTCTATAAAGAATGACGTTAGGATCTGGGTAAAGAAAAAGCATGATCTCGCTTGGCACAGCCGCGCTGATTGCAAACATACCAAAATGGTTCTTGAATTGATGGATCTGGTAGGCAAACTCCTTCACCTCAATAGATTTATTCTACGACAGATTATACAAGTTGTTACTGGTCACGCCAACTTGGAAAAACATCTTAACACCTGCGGTTACGTAGACTCCCCCATATGTCCCGTTTGTGGAGAGGAGGATAAAACTCCTCTTTACATTTTCTAGAGAAATGCCCGATTTTCTCTTCCCCCTCGGTCCAAGTTTTTCGGGTTACCCATTATGAGCTTTGATCAAGTTCTCTCATATAAAGGTCTTTCTGGTCTTATTTGGTATTTAAACTATACAAGACATCTCGTCTCTTAATTTGCAAGAATGATACATTGTGTCCATGGCCCTCTGTAAGGCTTAGTTTTTACAGGGGTCATTTTCTTACCTTGTGTTATATATGCTCTTATTACACTTTTCATTTGAATATTGTTTTATTTTACCTTTCATGACACCTCTTCGGAATAAGACCCTAAACTACAATGTCCACTGTGACAGAGCGATGCTATCCTGCCCAGTGGAATTGCAGAGGAGTGTGACGGATTGTGGCTCATCTGCCACTATACCGTTTTTTCATCATACACTACTCTTAAACACAACTGAAAGCGGTTGTAACTCGACAGTCGTGAGTTAATATTCCACGTCCTCACGTGCGAAATGCATCGTTTCACCTATAGGATGAATGCTTCATCTCCTCTGTTTCGGAGTCGCTAGACGTAATCTAAAACACAAGCGAAGATAAGACTGCGTCTACACTCTTAAACGAGCGGTTTTAATCAGCTGAGTGTTTTCAATCCTTCAAACCAGGTTCCGAAATGCACTCCCTATTGATGAATTTCTTTTGTTTTAAGAGTGTATATATTGGGTGCATGCAAAATAAATGACAGCTCATTTAATACATCACCTTACCCGACCAAAAGTCGCGTAAATGGACTAGTAACATTTTTTTTATATATATTTACAGTATACATCTGTTATTCTATGCGTGACAGGGCAACGGGCTACATAGCCTACACTCTTCCCTTTGGGCGCAAATTGTTATGTTATGGCAGGTATATATATTTTCTCAAAAAAAGTCTTCTATCTACATAATAAAACATAATCTGCAAAATATTGGGAGCAATTACTGTTATGTTTGGGAAACTAATAAATTGTGGTCAAAACCGCACAAACTAAGTTAGGTCATGAAAATAATTTAAGTTTTTCATCATAAAAGCAACAACATTAAAAATCAAAATTATTTTCTCAAAATGTAATCTTTTTTTTTTTTGTCAAATGACATATTATAAAATACAAATGATTCCAAAAATATTTGGGAAAAACTAAATTTTAAAAACTCCCATTTCACCACACTCCTTTGCAGCATCCCGCTACGGCAAGAGAAAATCACGTTCCGGTCTCAAGCCGGAAGTTGACCAGCAGGAACCAATCAGATGAGGGCACTTTTTGTTTGCAAACTTCAAACCGTCTATAGGTCCGGACGGACATCTGTTCACCTGTCGACGAATGAATTCGCATTGAAATGGAATTTTTAGTCATTTAAATCGCTGTTATTGCTAGATCATTAATAGCATGAGAAACTTGATTACCTTAAAATTTATATTTAAATAAATTAATTGTTTATTTTTTTCATATAAATCAGTTTGGAATCAATGACGTCTTAAAATGTAGCGCAATGTGATTTTTTGTTCATTATTTGTGTACTAAGAAAACGACAAGGCATTCCATTTTATGCATAAAAAGCTGGTTAGATTTAATTTAATTTCTCCTCTTATGAATGGCATTTAGAATTGTTTTTATGTTTTAATATTTCATGTTTCTTTACTAAATATATTGAATGTGTTGGATTTTTAAAAAAAAAAAAATTACACTTATTTAAAATACGAAGCTTGTGTCATATAAGGTTTTATATAATTATTCTTCGTACTGTAAATCCAATTTAGCAACCGATAAAGACTATTAATTTAATATGCGAAAGAAAAATAATAAAAATTGCCCATTTTGGATTTATTTTTGCCATGTCAACGTTTTTTATCAATGCTATGGAGTATTTTATCTTAAGTTATTGTTAACTTTATCTTCAAAGTTAAGATAAAGTGTTGGTCTATGAAAAATGGTTTATGCCGATTTAGCAATACAAAAAGAGGTATATGACGCGTAGAACGTATTGATACCGACCACAATTAAACTGTATAACCATTTTTATTATGTCGGATAAATGCGAAGACGTTGTGACCCTGCTCTGGGACATTGAAAACATCAACAAACTGTTTACCTACAAAATTGAGAGTCCCGTGTTTCTGTCCCATTCTTTGGACCGAACTAGATGGAAAATGTGTTTGTATCCAAAGGGGCGCGATAATAATTCCGATCATATGTCATTTAGTATTATTAGATGTGGTTCTTGGATATCAGAAGTAAATAGAATTATTTTAGATGGTGAACTTTCCATTATGGATGAGTTAGGTGAGCCTTCTCTGGTATCGAAGCACATAAAAAATCATGGATTCATAAAGGATCACAGTTGGTCAACTTGCAAAACCTTTGTGTCAAGCGATGATGTCTTCAATAAAAGAAGGACAGATTTCATTCCTTATAATGTACTGCATGTTCGTTGCCGGTTGTGGAAAAGTTTCAATAACACAACACTGTCAGAGTTAATTACTTCTCACACAAAAATTGAACGCAGCTATTTTATCTGGAAAATTGAGAATTTTTCTTGTCTCAAAGATCATGAGGTGAAAAAAATGCATGTAAAAACCCCTTTTTCAGGAAGTCCAACTTTGAGTTACAGATTTTATACTGATGAAATTTATGATGAAGCCATTATTGAAATTAAACCGAACAACGGGTTTAATTTGAGTATTTGGTGTGAAGTAATGGCCTTAAATTCTACTGGAGAAAGGTTTGATTGGAAATACAACGCCTTTACGTTAAATGATGAATGTATTTATGAACGTTGTTTAACGTTAAATTTAAGTCGTCTACTTAACAATAAGACATTGTATTTGCCTATGGATGCACTGTCGTTACGAATCGATAGTTTCTACTGGAGCAGTGATGTAAATGTTTCCCCTATCACAATACCAAATATGCAAATATGTGAAAATATTCCATCTACAGAAAAAAGCGATTGTCAAGGAGAAGCAGAAAATGTTATGTCGAGTCCACGAAAATACGACCAACAATCCATGACTAAAACTGATAATACCGAAGTATACCATTTCAAGCCTGACAAATCTTGTGAAAAAGAAAAATGTGATGTTAACCCCGATACCCATCAAAACCTTGAAAGATTTGTTCAGGATATGCATTGCATGTACGAAGAGGGACTGCTTAGCGACTTCACCCTGTGTGCAGGAAATAGGACTTTTCCTGTGCACAAAAACGTCCTCAGTGCCAGATCTCCTGTCTTCAAAGCCATGTTCACCACTCCGCTGAAGGAAAAGGATGGAATGGCATTGGATATTCCAGACATAGATGCAGACACTCTCCACAGAATGCTGTTGTTCGTGTACTCAGGTGAAACCAGCGATCTGGAGTGGGAAGATGCTATAAGTCTGTACTTTGCTGCCGACAAGTACAACATCGAGGACTTGAAGAGCATAACCAACTCCGTTCTGAAGTCGAAGCTCAGTGTTTCCAATGTATGTGAGATTCTCGTGCATGCCGATTTGCATGAAGATCAGGATTTGAAAGGTTCTGCAATGGAATTCATAGCCAACCATGATGACGAAATACTTGGTAATGAGAATTGGAAAACGTTTCAAAAGAAACATATGCCTTTGACCATGGAAATATTAAGTGTTTTGTACACAAAGATGAAAAAACGCTTGGAGTAACATATATTTTTAGGTGTGTGCCTTTTTATGATTTAAGGAACCTAGAACACACATATACCTTAACCTTAAACATACCTTAATAAATGTTGTACCTTGAAATTCCATGAACATGCAGTGTGCAAACTGACAATAATTTTATCGAAGACTGATTTTAGTTAATTCTGTCCTGATCTGAGTGACCTGTCAAATACACACATCATTTCCAAATTTATAACTTCGAATATAGCTTAATTGATGACATTTAATATGTCGAAGTAGTCTGAAGTTTAGAAGTCGCTTTGTTTATGTAAATTTTCAAAGATATTTAAACAAATGCATATATATATTACAGATTTTTACCATTTCTGTATTCCTACAAATATAAAATATATTCCACTTATCGCTTATAAGATTGTTAAGGATACTGATATTATGTATAATACGTGCTTCTATTTCCTTTCTTATTACAATATTTTGGTGAACAGTTCGAAAATATTAATTCGAAAATACTTATTTTATCATAAAAATTACTATCATTCATTATTATCTTTTAATGATTCGTTGATATATGTTTGTTATGTTTTAATACTTCTTCTGAGAAATACTTTGTTTTCTGATTTTCCTAATTTTAAAACATTTTCTGATGCATTAACAAATGCTTTATGGTTTATTCTTTTATTTTTTAGTTTATAAATTAAGGTTTATGAATTTTCTTATAATCGATCTGAATAAAGTTTTGTTACCATAATTTCATATTTAATTATAATTAAATTGAAAAAATAGTGACTTGTGTTTGCTTTTATTATTTAATTATTGATGATGTTATATAAATTTATAACTATCACTATCATAGTTGTGCCGCAGTAATGCCTCCTCTTTTTTTCAAAGATATGTTTTTTGAAAATATAAGCCCAAGTAATATTTTAATGTTTTAATTAAGGGAACACATACCCATAAACAGTTCAATTTGGGCAGTTTAATCTTTAGAAGTACGATTCTAATCAAAGTCTTTTTGATAAATTTGGTTTATACAATTAAAATTATTAATATAAAAAATATATTTAAACGAGAAGTTTCTAAAAAAAAATTTAAAAAAACGTTTTTGATATTTTGAAGTTTTCAGAATTTTTTAACTTCATACAAATATCTTCCTTAACAAATGTCTACAAAATTGTAGGTGGATTAAATATAATATTATGTAAAGATATAACGCATACTATACCTAATTCCATCGAAAGTTTTACGAAGTAGAGGAGACTCGAGTGATTTTGTCTTTTTTTATGCTATTAATTTTTTTTAAGGAGACATTTTTAGCTATTATTATAAAAGCCTTATATGACTTCTTAGTTGTAGCATTTTTTTAGGACTGGAAAAATCCTTTGATAAATTAAAATGTAGATTTCAAAAAAAAATTAACCCCCTGAGGGATAAGCAAATTGTTTTCACTGCATGATACTAAAATTTAAAATTAAAAAAAAAATTAATTTCAATTTCTTAAAATTACATTTCTGTAACAGATACTTATAAATGTCTCTTTTATACTTCACATTTTTAAATTTATCAAAATTGTAAATTTTAAGGAATTACGTGTGTTGCTGGAAAACCTATTAAACAAGAATATTAACTGTGTCACTAATCAAAGTGAACCCTTGATACCTTTTCAAGAGAGAATTGATTTTTAAAACAAAAAACTAATTAGATGAGCTTATAATAATAATAATTTTTATAATAATAAAAAAAATTATAATAAAAAAAAATAATAGTCTTTATAATAATAACTTTTATTATAATAATTTGTATAATAATAATAAAAATAATACTTTTTATAATAATAATAATAAAAATAATAATAAATTTTAAAATAATAACAATAATAATAATTTTTAGAATAATAAAAATAATAATAATTTTTAGAATAATAAAAATAATAATAACTTTTATAATAGAAAAAATAATAATTTTTATAATAATAACTTTTATAATAGTAAAAATAATAATTTTTTAATAAAAATAATAACTTTCATAATGATAAAAATATTAATAATAGTAATAATAATAATAATTAAAATAATAATAATTAAAATAATAATAATTAAAATAATAATAAAAATAATAAATATAATAATAATTAAAATGATAATAAAAATAATAGATTTTATAATAATAATTAAAAAAAATAATAAAAATAATAGATTTTTAATAATAATTAAAAAAAATAATAAAAATAATAAATATAATAATAATAAAAATAATAATTTTTATAATACTAAATATAATAATTTTTTTAATAATAAAAATAATAATAAAGTTTATGGCATGAAAAATTTAAATAAGTTTATTTTAGTTATCTAGAATAACATCGCACCAGGACTATTGCTGACGGACCATGGAGCGAAAGACATTGCAAGTTTGAAATGCAATGAAGTGATGAAAAGGCCGGTACTTGAGTTTTAGGTCGTTGGGCCGAATGGCAGATTTAGCGTGCACCAGTTATGTGTAACACGGCGTTATTTTGGTGGAATTTCAATTCGTACGTTCTGTTGCCGTGTAGTACTACGTTGTTGCCCGAATTTTTCCCAAGTAAAGTCATCATCAAGCTGTCCCGTTCAAAAAATTACAAAACGTACATGCGAAACTGTCGTGAGGGAGGAAATACAAGGCTCCTATAATTAAACAGACGGTACTTAAGACTAAGTAATAGGCCGAATTATATATTTATTTTATAGAAAGATTATTGACGGGATAGAGATTTCCGTAAATAAATTATTAAAAAAAATATACCAAACTAAGGCTTCGCCCCAAAAACATTAGTAAAAAGAAAAGAATGAAGTTCTTTAAGTACGGAAACAGAAACATACGAAAATCTAAAAAAAAAATTGTCGGATCTTAAAAATTATATATATATATATATATTTTTTCAGAAAGCTATAACATCAAAGACCTATATGTCATACTTTTAGATGCTCTGTGAAAACGTCCGGACGGACATCTGTCCACCTACCGACGAATGAAATGAATATGCATTAAAATGGAATTTTTAGTCATATAAATAGCTGTTATTGCCAGATCATTAATAGCATGAGCAACTTTATTGCTTCAAAATTAATACTTAAATGAAATTTATTTTTGTCATATAGATCAGTTTGGGATCAATGACGTCTTAAACGGTAGCACAATGTCATTATTGGATTGTTCAATATATTTTTACTTAGAAACCGACAAGACATTCCATTTTATGGTTTAAAAGCTGCTTAGCACGATGGCTTTAATTTAATTTTTCCTTTTATTAATGTCATTTAGAATTATTTTATGTTTAAATATATCATATATTTTTACTAAATATGTTGAATGTGTCGGATTTTTAAAAAAAAAAAATTATTGATACTTATTCAAAATAAGAAGCTTGTGTCATTTAAGGCTGTTGGGGAAAGCTGTATGAGAAGTGGATGAAATAACAGTAGGAAATTGTAAAGATGAAAACCTTTATTATTTACACTTATTACTATTATTTTATAGAGATATTTAGAATAAAATTATATTACCGAAATCAATAGAACACGACGACCAAAACGTTTGTTATCGTAAAAACAAAGTTATGTTGCCCAAGCAACGCGCGGTTGCCATACAAGATTTAGCATTACAAAAGGAGGCATTTGACACGTAGTACGTATTGATACCGGCCACTTAACACTATAACCATTTTTATAATGTCGGATTCTAATAGGGAAGGCGTTGTGACCCTGCTATGGGACATTGAAAACTTCAATAACAACCTGTTAGAACACAAAATCGAGAGTACCGTGTTTCTGTCAAATTCTTTGGATCAAACTAGATGGAAGATGTGTTTATATACAACGGAGTCGAATGATGGTATTACACTGAATCTTACGAGATGTGGTTCTCTCAAACAGAGAGTCCACGAGCTTGTTTTAGATTGTGAACTGTCCATTCTTGATGAAAATGGCTCGATTACTTTTGTATCAAAGCAGATAACAAAACATGGATTCGTAGAGAATCACACATGGTCACCTTGCGAAGCCTTTGTGTCCAGATCTGAAGTCTTCTCTAAAAGAAGGGCCGATTTCATTCCTGATAATGTACTGCATATTCGTTGCCAAATATGGAGAAGTTTTAATAACACGACACTGTCAGAGCTAATTACTTCTCAAACAAAAATTGAACGCAGCTATTTTATCTGGAAAATTGAGAATTTTTCTTGTCTTAAAGATCGTGAGATGAAAAAAATACATGTAAAAACCCTTTTTTCAGGAAGTCCAACTTTGAGTTACAGATTTTATACTGATGAAATTTATGATGAAGCCATTATTGAAATTAAACCGAACAACGGGTTTAATTTGAGTATTTGGTGTGAAGTAATGGCCTTAAATTCTACTGGAGAAATGTTTGATTGGGAACACAACGCCTTTACGTTAAATGAAGAATGTATTTATAAACGTTGTTTAACGTTAAATTTAAGTCGTCTACTTAACAATAAGACATTGTATTTGCCTATGGATGCACTGTCGTTGCGAATCGATAGTTTCTACTGGAGCAGTGATGTAAATGTTTCCCCTATCACAATACCAAATATGCAAATATGTGAAAATATTCCATCTACAGAAAAAAGCGATTGTCAAGGAAAAGCAGAAAATGTTATGTCGAGTCCACGAAAATGCGACCAACAATCCATGACTGAAAATGAAAATACCAAAGTAAACCATTTCAAACCTGAAAAATCTTGTGTAAAAGAAAAACTTGATGTTAACTCCGATACCCACCAAACCCTTGAAAGATTTGTTCAAGATATGCATTGCATGTACGAAGAGGGACTGCTTAGCGACTTCACCTTGTGTTCAGGAAATAGGACTTTTCCAGTGCACAAAAACGTCCTCAGTGCCAGATCTCCTGTCTTTAAGGCCATGTTCACCACTCCGCTGAAGGAAAAGGATGGAAAGGCATTGGACATCCCAGACATAGATGCAGACACTCTCCACAGAATGCTGTTGTTCGTGTACTCAAGTGAAACCAGCGATCTGGGGTGGGAAGATGCGATAAATCTGTACTTTGCTGCCGATAAGTACAACATTGAGGACCTGAAGAGTATAACCAGCTCCGTTTTGAAGTCGAAGCTCAGTGTTTCGAATGTGTGTGAGATTCTCGTGCATGCCGATTTGCATGAAGATCAGGATTTGAAAAGTTCTGCGATGGAATTCATAGCCAACCATGATGACGAAATACTTGGTAATGAGAATTGGAAAACGTTTCAAAAGAAACATATGCCTTTGACCATGGAAATATTAAGTGTTTTGTACACGAAAATGAAAAAACGCTTGGAGTAACATATATTTTTAGGTGTGTGCCGCTTTATGATTTAATGAACCCAGATGGGATCTTAACCTAAAATCAACCTTAATAACTGTTTAACCTTGAAATTCCATGAATATTTAGTGTGCTATCTGCCGAATTGACAATAATTTAATAGAAGACAGATTTTAACTAAATCTGTCCTGATATGAGTGATCTGTCAAATAAACACATCATTTCCAAATTTATAACTTCGAATATAGCTTAATTGATGACATTCAATATGTAGAAGTAGTCTAAAGTTTAGAAGTCGCTTTGTTTATGTAAATTTTCAAAGATATTTAAACAAATGCATATATATTACAGATTTTTACCATTTCTGTAATCATACAAATATAAAATATATTCCACTTATCGCTTATAAGATTATTAGGATACTGATATTATGTATAATACGTGCTTCTATTTCCTTTTTTATTACAATATTTTGGTGAACAGTTCGAAAATATTTATTCGAAAATACTTATTTAATCATAAAAATTAATATCATTCATAATTATCTTTTAATGATTCGTTGATGTATGTTTGTTATGTTTTAATACTTCTTCTGAGAAATACTTTGTTTTCTGATTTTCCTAATTTTAAAACTTTTTCTGATGCATTAACAAATGCTTTATGGTTTATTCTTTTATTTGTTAAAGTTTATTATTTAAGGTTTATGAAGTTTCTTATAATCGAAGTGATTAAAGTTTTGTTAAGTTACCATAATTTCATATTTAATTATAATTAAATTGAAAAAATAGTGACTTGTGTTTGCTTTTATTATTTAATTATTGATGATGTTATATAAATTATAACTATCACTATCATAGTTGTACCGCAGTTATGCCTCCTATTTTTCAAAGATATGTTTTTTTTGAAAAGTTTTTTGAATCCAAGTAATATTTTAATGTTTTTAATTAAGGGAACACATACCCATAAACAGTTAATTTGGGCATCTATAGAAATACGTTTCTAATCAAAGTCTTTTTGATAAATTTTGTTTAATACAATAAATATTTTTAATATAAAAAAATTAAACCAGAAGTTTTAAAAAAAAATTAAAAACCTTTTCAGAATTTGGAGTTTTTTAGAATTTTTTAACTTCATAAAAATATTTCCTTCACAAATGTCTACAAAATTGTCGGTGGATTTAATATATTTTGTTAAAAGAATTTCTTTTCTAAACACATTTTTATCTAAAAAAAAACTATATAAGCAGATAATAAGCAAACGCATAATAGAACTAATTCTAAAGTTTTATGAAGTAGAGGAGACTCGGAGTGATTTTGTCTTTTTTAAGCTTTTATTTTTTTTAATTATTTTATAAAAAATAAATTTTTTAGGAAATATTTTTAGCTATTGTTATAAATCCTCAGATATGTCTTCTTAGTTGTAGTATTTTTTTTGGTACTGGAAAATTCCTTTGAAAAAATAAAAGGTAAATTGTTTTTTTTTAAATTTAACCCTGTGGTAAATAAGCAAATTTCCGTAAATTGTTTTCATTGCACGATATTAAAATTTAAATTTTAAAACTAAAAAAATTAACTTCTTTCCGTTTCTTTAAAAATAAATTTCTGTAACAGATAATTTATAATGTCTCGTTTATGCTACCAATTCTTTAATTTATCAAAATTATAAATTTTAAGGAATTATGTGTGGTTGCTGGAAAACCTGATTGTCAGGTGACGGGTACGTCTGACGTGACAGGTACGGTGATACGTTCTTATCCCTCGAAGGATATTAAAAAAGAATATTAACTTAGTCGCCTAATCAAAGTGAGATACCTTGATAAACTTTTTTAAGAGAGAATTGATTATTGAAACAGAAAAACTAATTGAGTGAGTTATTAATATATAATAAATAACAATAACAATATATAACAATAATAATAATAATAACAATAAATAATAATAATAACAATAATAATAATAACAATAACAACAATAACAACAATAATAATAATACCTTATAATAATAATACCTTTATAATTATAATACCTTATAATAAACAACAACAATAACAACAACAATAATAATAATAATAATAATAATAATAATACCTTATAATTATAAATACCTTATAATAATAACAACAACAATAACAATAATAATAATAATAAATAATAATAATAATAATAAATAATAATAATAATAATAATCATAATAATAATATAATAATAATAATAATAATAATAATAATAATAATAATAAATAATAATAATAATAATCATAATAATAATAATAATAATAATAATAATAATACATAATAATAATTTGAGAGTAAAAACCGAAGCAACCAATGATATCGCAGTTCGCAGAAAAATGATAACAAGAGCGTTACATCATGTGAAAACATTCCAATTAATTGATTTTTTTCCTATTTATTGCACTTAATTTTTATTTAAAAAATAAGCATTAATTATCGATTTAAACAAAACAAACATAGTTATGTAAAATGAAAACTAATGTAAGTTTTATAATAGTAATTAGTAAAAAAAATTAATAGTAACAATCTGTATTGTTTTAAAATAGATTATATTATTTATGTGAAAAATGAGTCATTAATTGCAACCACTATTCTTTCTATAAAATGCATAAGTGTTATCACTCAAACTAAAATATTACTTAGCGAAATACATCAAATATTGAAAGGAGTTCTCTTAAGTCAACTTATTTGAAAAGGACTTCTTTATGGTTTTTAATTTAGTTTAAATCTTATCCACATTAATCAGGCGCCCGGCTCGACTGTGGTTCTAAATTACGACGCCAGTCGCCAATTGGCCCTCATGTAGCTCTAGTTTGACGGTATTTCAAACCAACCCAACCAAACTTTCCCATTTAAAGAAAGACTCGCATTCCTATAGAGATATATATCGTGTACTCTGTCTACTGTAGGTTTAGTGCGCCTTTTATTCAACCAAACTTAACACCACATAGATTTAAATCATGCTTTTTTTGAACGGAACAAACACCATGCGTAACTTTTGGGGCAAGTCCAAAAAGGCATGCAATGTTTTCGGTGTCGCATGCGCATATATATTGTCTGTTGCGCATGCCTCAGTATCTAAAGAAGTTTACGTCAGTTGTCAAGTATGGAAAATATGTATTTTTTAAAAAAAAAAATTATCATCAAATGGATCTGAATTATTTTTTTACTATATATTTAATGTTTGCAACGCATATTTAAAAAAAATTATTTAATAAGAAAAAAAAATCAAAATTTGAAAGTGCAATTTTCCCATTTACAGAGAATGCCCGCCTATAAGTCCGTGTAATCCATAGATATCATAGTTAAAGTATTAGATTGGCAAATCACGGGGACCTCTTAATGCTAACCGACGGGCGCGCCCTGGGCCAAATTAGGGGGCAAAAGGCCGTGGTTTTCTGCCACTTTTGGAGAAAAATACTACGAAAAAAAAAAAATTTAATTCTAAATTTAAAAAATACTAGAAAAGGATTTAAAGTCACTAAAAGATTCCAAAATGCAGCAAAATTTTTATGGTATGGCATTTTATGGCACATTATTTTTGGCATTCGCCTATCTGCGGAGGTCCCAGGTTTCGGGTCCGGAATGTCGCTAAAATAAAATGCCGGGCCCTATAAAAGGCCCGTGCAGCCAAAAAGGTCCTACAATAATAACCCGTGTGGCGGGGGTGCAAAGTTAAATATCCTTCAAAGTCCTCAAAACCCGCCCTACGATGTCACCCGTAACGGTTGCGTTGGGTGCCCCACCTCAGGTGTCGGCTTTCGTCACTTGCTTTTTGGTTCTAAAAACGCGCCCGTCGCCAATAGCCCCCCGTGTAGCTCTAGTGCGAAAGATAATTCAAACTAAACTAAACTAGTAAAGAGCTACCACCTTAAAATTTGGTACACGCGATTTTTATCACTTGTTGAATGTTTATAATAGGCGCGTTTACATGACCTCGAATCCATGGAATGCCAAATCCTCCATTAGGGGAAAAAGGGGGTTTGAGCAGGATTTCTAACCCAAACTCCGCAATCAAACCCCCCTTCATAAAATAAGGGGTTTTTCAAAGGGAACCGGGAGTTGATGACGTAAAGCGCGGGACACTGCATTTCTTTACAACTACACTTGAAATAATGTATTAATTGTGACTCGTATATTTAGCTAGCAATACTTTTCTATAAAACCTTCATTTCATAGTGATTAGCAATATTTTGATGAGCTGTATAAAAATTAAGCTTAAGTTATATAAAAACAAATTGAACAAAAGTTATATAAATTAAGAGCTTGAGTTATATAAAAATTAAATTTTAAAATATATTTAGGATGGTTACATGCTAAGGTGTTTATGTCAAATGTTTTTTCCGAATCCACAGACAAGAAGTCGAAGTAGAAGTATAAGTGGCGGAAACCATGGAATGAAACGCAAACCCTCCTTGATTGGAGGGTTTGCGAAACCCCCCAATGAACCCTGCAATTACCGGTTCTGCCGGGGTGAAAAATCCCCACGAGGGAAACATTGCGGAGTTTGCCCTTCATTCGATGGATTGGTTGGTTTTTAGACATATATTTTCAGGCTTGTGTGCTTGGTCACAAAGACCCGCTTATAAACCATCGTCAAGAAGGACGGACACGACATACACACACATATATGACAGATGCTGCCATCTATCGCCACCTCCACAATTTAGACATGTCCCTGAAGGGGAGGGAAATAGTCTCCAGGGACCTGTACCCGTGGGAAACTGCGCAATGACCGCCCACAGGACTTTCGGACCCAACAGATTTAACGAGCACGTACTCCGCATATACTCGACAAACACAAACATCCATGCCTTACCGGGATTCGAACCCGAACCCAGAGGCTCCAAAGGCTAGCTTTCATTCGATGGATTCGATGGCTCATGTAAACGCGCCTAAGGGCTGTAGCACATTGGAGCGGCGAGCGATAAGCAGAGCGAACAATCGCTGCGACAAACCGGTCTGAGGGTGGTTTTCCCTACTGCGCATGCGCGATTTGGCCGCCGCTTGGAAAACCGCGGCGAACAATTTTCAGATCGCTCCCCGAGCGATTTTTGGGAGCGATTTTTAGAAAGAAATCCAAGAAATTCCATGGTTTTTTTTTTTTTTAGTGAAGTAGTTTTCAAGTCCTGGATGTCCAGAGAACACTAAAAAAATCTAAATTTTTCAAAAGTACATACTTACAGATGATTAAAAGCTTATTGGTAATAAAATAGGGTACTTGACTAAAAATTTTTTATTGGCTTAAAATATTCTTATGCCAAAAATATTAGACCCGTATTTTTCTTTTTTTCAAATACCCCATAAAAAGGCAGAAAAATGAATTTTAAAATTAGGACGAAAAATCACTCCCGAAAACGCTTCCTGGCTGTCACGTGGTATCTGTGATGTCACTAGTGACTATAAACAAACTTTGAAACACCACATTGGAATCGAATTTAGGCAAATTTGAAATATTCGCTTCTGTAAAAAGCCTTACATTATCTCAATATTTATTATTTCAAGAGTAAATTAGATTAAATCAAGTTTAATCAGAAAACAAAAAACATCACGCCGGTTTGTTTATAGTTACTAGTGACGTCAGCTAAACCGTTTGTGCTTGTGATCACGTGATGATCACGTGAAAAATGCCTTTTTAAAATGATTTTTTTAATGATTTAAAGATTTATTTCGCAAAAAAATTATATGCATTTGTTATTTTTGACTTATTGTATTTTGACTTATAATATTGGAAGGTATTTTGGCGATGCAGTCAAGTACCCTATTCCACCGATATGTAAGATATAAATACTTTGAACAAAGAGTGACTAAGTAATCAAGCAGCTTCTTACATACTGAGCATGCGCCAAAGCGATTTTAACAACACCAAAAATTCTGCCGCTAGGGCCTGAGCGAACAAACGCGAGAAAAATATGTTCGCAGCGGTTTTTTTCACGCATGCGTAGTGCGAAAAACCGCTAGCGACAAATCGCTCCAATGTGCTGTTAGCTTAATAATGCTTTCGGGAAAATAGCACATGCCAAAATGCTGCCACCATAAAACTTTCTTGGTTTTGAAGTAATTCAAAGTCATGCATTTTTTCACACCCATAGTTTTTAATTGCATTGTTGACAACATTTATTTATCATCAATAACTTTTAAAATAAAAATATTAATATAACTAAACAGAATTTTATCAAAAATATTCGAAATAAACTAAGATAAAATCCTCCAAATCACATAAATAATTTTCGTTATATGCTTTTTTCTACGATTTTTTTATTATTGATTAATCATATTTTAAGAATGCTTGAAAGTAACTAAGTAATATACTAACTATCATAACTAATCACATATAAAATATAAGACAACTAAAGGTCCGTGCTGTTTTTCAATAAAGCTTACATGATAAAGTGACAAACGAAATGACATTGCCAAAAGGCAGACTAAAGAAATAAATCTAAATCAGTTGTTTGTTTTTTGTTTTTTAAATATCTTTTTCAATGTGTCCATTGAACTAACTAGCTTCTCTCAGTGAACCTTCATTTCTCTCTGCTCAGTGAATACTATAAAAGACTAGATAAGGCTGGGAGGGACTGTACCCTGGGGCCTATGACTACAAGCAAGTGAAAATGGATGGACGTTTTTGGAGCTGACGGTCCCCTAATGAAATTTCGCTGAAGTGACCAGTCTATTTTTCATTGTGGTGTTTTTATATGTGTAGTTGATGGTTGGGGTAATTTAGAGACATATATGACAGATGCTGCCATCTATCGCCACCTCCACAATTTAGACATGTCCCTGAAGGGGAGGGAAATAGTCTCCAGGGACCTGTACCCGTGGGAAACTGCGCAATGACCGCCCACAGGACTTTCGGACCCAACAGATTTAACGAGCACGTACTCCGCATATACTCGACAAACACAAACATCCATGCCTTACCGGGATTCGAACCCGAACCCAGAGGCTCCAAAGGCTAGCTTTCATTCGATGGATTCGATGGCTCATGTAAACGCGCCTAAGGGCTGTAGCACATTGGAGCGGCGAGCGATAAGCAGAGCGAACAATCGCTGCGACAAACCGGTCTGAGGGTGGTTTTCCCTACTGCGCATGCGCGATTTGGCCGCCGCTTGGAAAACCGCGGCGAACAATTTTCAGATCGCTCCCCGAGCGATTTTTGGGAGCGATTTTTAGAAAGAAATCCAAGAAATTCCATGGTTTTTTTTTTTTTTAGTGAAGTAGTTTTCAAGTCCTGGATGTCCAGAGAACACTAAAAAAATCTAAATTTTTCAAAAGTACATACTTACAGATGATTAAAAGCTTATTGGTAATAAAATAGGGTACTTGACTAAAAATTTTTTATTGGCTTAAAATATTCTTATGCCAAAAATATTAGACCCGTATTTTTCTTTTTTCAAATACCCCATAAAAAGGCAGAAAAATGAATTTTAAAATTAGGACGAAAAATCACTCCCGAAAACGCTTCCTGGCTGTCACGTGGTATCTGTGATGTCACTAGTGACTATAAACAAACTTTGAAACACCACATTGGAATCGAATTTAGGCAAATTTGAAATATCCGCTTCTGTAAAAAGCCTTACATTATCTCAATATTTATTATTTCAAGAGTAAATTAGATTAAATCAAGTTTAATCAGAAAACAAAAAACATCACGCCGGTTTGTTTATAGTTACTAGTGACGTCAGCTAAACCGTTGTGTTTGTGATCACGTGATGATCACGTGAAAAAATGCCTTTTTAAAATGATTTTTTTAATGATTTAAAGATTTATTTCGCAAAAAAATTATATGCATTTGTTATTTTTGACTTATTGTATTTTGACTTATAATATTGGAAGGTATTTTGGCGATGCAGTCAAGTACCCTATTCCACCGATATGTAAGATATAAATACTTTGAACAAAGAGTGACTAAGTAATCAAGCAGCTTCTTACATACTGAGCATGCGCCAAAGCGATTTTAACAACACCAAAAATTCTGCCGCTAGGGCCTGAGCGAACAAAACGCGAGGAAAATATGTTCGCAGCGGTTTTTTTCACGCATGCGTAGTGCGAAAAACCGCTAGCGACAAATCGCTCCAATGTGCTGTTAGCTTAATAATGCTTTCGGGAAAATAGCACATGCCAAAATGCTGCCACCATAAAACTTTCTTGGTTTTGAAGTAATTCAAAGTCATGCATTTTTTCACACCCATAGTTTTTTAATTGCGTTGTTGACAACATTTATTTATCATCAATAACTTTTAAAATAAAAGATATAAATATAACTAAACAGAATTTTATCAAAAATATTCGAAATAAACTAAGATAAAATCCTCCAAATCACATAAATAATTTTCGTTATATGCTTTTTTTCTACGATTTTTTTATTATTGATTAATCATATTTTAAGAATGCTTGAAAGTAACTAAGTAATATACTAACTATCATAACTAATCACATATAAAATATAAGACAACTAAAGGTCCGTGCTGTTTTTCAATAAAGCTTACATGATAAAGTGACAAACGAAATGACATTGCCAAAAGGCAGACTAAAGAAATAAATCTAAATCAGTTGTTTGTTTTTTGTTTTTTAAATATCTTTTTCAATGTGTCCATTGAACTAACTAGCTTCTCTCAGTGAACCTTCATTTCTCTCTGCTCAGTGAATACTATAAAAGACTAGATAAGGCTGGGAGGGACTGTACCCTGGGGCCTATGACTACAAGCAAGTGAAAATGGATGGACGTTTTTGGAGCTGACGGTCCCCTAATGAAATTTCGCTGAAGTGACCAGTCTATTTTTCATTGTGGTGTTTTTATATGTGTAGTTGATGGTTGGGGTAATTTAGAGACAATAGTTCTTGGGAGTAATTATAATAACTATTTTTGTTGGAGTAAAATTGTTGAAATAACTTTGTGTTGGAGAAAATTTAGATATTCAAGTACAGAACTTGTCAGAGGTTGAATTGTATTGCTTGAATTTGTAAAATTACGATTACTTGAATAATCACCTTTGCAATGAGTTTTCGTATTTAAAAAAAGTGTTAGATGTCAGTAGAAGCAGGTTCCGGCTTTGTGTTGAAGAAAAAACATGTATAGAAGTACAGTACTTGTCAGGGAATTTTGTAAAAACACGATTACTTGAATAATCACTTTTGGCATTTAAAAAAGTGTTAGATGTCAAGAGAGCAGGTTCTGGTCTTTGTGTCGAAGAAAAACATATAGTGAAGTACCCCTAGTAGCAACTTTTCATCGACCGATAATCGAATTTTCATCGTTCACCGGTCAGCCGATGAGAATTCGAATATAGGATTTTCGCTGAAAATTGCCCGATTGCTCGATAACTGCTCGGTTATGTCCGCTCGATCGAGCAGCCTAGGATGGGTTTTTCCGATGAGATTCCGATCAAGTGTCAAGAATAAATCGATAAGAATCCGTTGAGTAGTAATCGAAATCTCATCGGCCGATGGAATTTCGAACACTTTGCGATAAAATTCCGAACAGTTTACGACATGTTAGTACAAAAGTTTTAAACGAGATGGCGACACTATTTTTTTCTGTTTGTCAGGTAGAATTCAACTGGGGGACAGAACCCCCAACCTCTGGCTCCGCACTCTTGCCTTGCAACTGGAACCGTGCGTTAGACCTCACGGCTATCGACACTTGCACTATATTTGAGTTTAAATAAAGAGGTCAAAAGGTTGATCGTTAAAGAAGTTTTATATTATTGATTAAGACATTTTAATTTTGATTTTTCCTTTTAAATATTAATTTAAGTTAACAGTACTAATAGAAATATCTTAAATTTAAAAATAACTCTTGGTAACTTACGTATTGAAAAGTTGTTTGGTTCATAATATTTATTCAAAAATCTATTTTCTTTAAGTTAAGTTTTTCAAAAATTAATCATGGCCAAAAAGTTAAAAATTAATTTCCAAGTAAATAAAAGAAATTAGTTATCACACAGTCAAAATATTTCTCTTCGCACGTAATTAAAAATTTTGCGTGTAAGTAAATAAAAAATAACTATTACCAGTTTAAATATAATAGTTTTCGGATATGAAGTTTTCGAAATAATTTAACGCAATTTGTATGTACTAAAATAAAAAAAGCCACATTTTTCGGTTTCTTATCGTTGCGATATCGATCCGTCATAGTTTTCCGATGAAACGTACATTGATTGAATTTTCACTTTTGACCGATATCGAATCGATGACTTTTATAGATAGAATTTCGTTCACCGATTTCCGATGTCGCCTCGTGCACTTTCGGATTACGGATGCGATCACCGGTGAGTTTTCGCTGAATCCGATGAACGATCGATGATCGATCGAGCAAATTTCGAGAAACAATGCTACTAGGGACTGTACTTGTAAGGGGAATTTTTAAATGTATGATTATTTGAATAATCACTTTTAGCAATGGGTTTTTGGCATTTAAAAAAGTGTTAGATGTCACGAACCTGCACGTGTGGTATCACTGGTATCCCAATGGTTATTTCTTGTTTCTCTGTCTGGTTTTCCTTTAACTTCTTTTTTAAAGAACGAGTATTCTGTGTTTTAATTTGTTTTAAAAAGAAAATACTTGTTTTTCTAAAAGAATCGTAGTTTTTTCGGTCAATTTTTTTTATAATCTTGTTGGAGGAGGAGGGAGATAATTACCCTAAATACCCCCGCTGGATCCCCCACAGTCCTCATTGGAAGATAAGCTTTGTTTTATAAAGCCATTTTTGAATGCGTCACTAAGATGGAAAATACTTCAAAATGTTGTATATGATTTTCAAGGCTAATCTTTGATATTACTAATAGTTGAGTAAAAGGACTAAGATTCAAAAGTAAGATTAACAGTCATACAAATTTTAAATCTAATTTCCATAATGAATATACATTTTATGTTATGATAGTGTACGACACCGTATTTGATCAGAGGCCCGAAAATCCAACACAATGGAGCTCTCATATCCTCACAAAATTGTGAAAAGTTACATTAAAACACTTTATTAATAAATGCATAAAATATATCACAAACAACACCAAGTCTATAGGATAACCCCAATTAATAGGTTACTTAAAAATTTCTTCGCTCAACAGATACAGAAGTTACTTTTAGCATCGGGACCAAAAAATGAAAATGTCCATATTCTTATGCGGCCATGAACTATTTTTCTAATATGCATACAATTTTTCAAAGATAATGTGTCGAATTAATTAGAATGCCATAAAATACATCAAAGAACAAATGCTGGTGCAGTGGGGAGGGGCATGTTAAATATATTCCGATGTCTATTGGTTATTCAGACGAAAATTTCGCTCTCTTTCTCCTTATTTTTTTCTTAATTATCATTTTAGAACTAAAAGTAATATTTATTAAAATTGAGTTTAAAAAAATCCTGAAGTTAAAAGTTATTCTAAAACAAAAGAAAAATTATTCTAAATCCATTTACTATTCCATTTGGAAGCTGCAAGGCCCGTTTGCTTTGCCAAATTGGTAATCCGGCCTTGTGTGTTTTCTATTATATTGCTAAAATTATCAGTAAATTACTTTTCCCCAATATTGGATACAAGAAAAGTAGTATTGGCAACAGAACTTGAAATATATTTTTCTTACGCTAAATAAAAATTAGCACTCATAATAAAAAAATATATAAGTAATTGTTTGAAAACTTTAATATCGATAACAAATTAGTTGGTACCCTAAAAACAAAAATGTAATTACACAGGAGAATAACAAGGGTAGTTTGCACTAATATTAATAAATAATGCAATAATGTAATACAGACAAATATAAAAATTATATGAAATATTTTTTATTAAAAACAATAACCATATAATCGAGTTTTGTTTTAGTTTGCGCGTTTTGTTTATAAGAAAGGTATTACGTATAATAGCTTTGTCCAACAAGTACTAAACCTATGTCCCGTTTAGTATATAATTATAAATACTACTATGAAATTCCCCTATTGACCAAATCACAGTTTATCTTTCCGAATAGCCAGCCACCGAATGCGTTTCTTCAAAAGTCCTTTCATAAAACCCAGCCGAACTCATTGGCAAAATGAAAAAATCTAGGCCCGTAAGAAGCTCCCTGCCCCAAAACCAGATGTTACACTATCACCACAGCCCACGCTAATTGACACCCGGTAGGGCTGTCAGCCCTACCATTGCAAATTGACCCCTGCAGAGCGGCAGATAACATGGTCTTAGGGTTGCTGTAAATGTACTTTCATTTTTGAGTAACTTTTCGTTGAAAATTTCTAAAAAATATAAGTATTTACATTGATTTTCCCAAAACAAATTCGTTTTATGAAATATACTCCTTTCGTTCTGCAGCAGCCGCATTCCGCCAAACAAACCAAACACCTTTCCAAGCAAACCGAACTCCTTTTCGTTTCCACTCGACGTTGCAAGTAGTGGACAACTCAACACTTACCGAAAGCAGGTCGGTGAAATAGACTCCCGCTCAGAGCTCCCGCGGCATTCCTTCCTTCGCCGTTAGACTTTGCGGTCGCTCTCTCGAGCTCTGCTATGAGCTCTCAACGAACACAAACTAGTTTTTATTCTTAACAAAGAAATTGTAACTTTAACAATGAGCTTTATATAACTTTTACCTAATGTATAAATGGAGTCGTAATAAAATAATTTCAAGTGAGATGCAGTTTTATATGGTCTTGCAGTGGCGACCCTCCACGTGAAGTGAACGCAACCCTACCTGGATTAAGGGGCCTGCACATTATAGGTAAGACATTTCGTCCTCCTTTTCCGGCTTTTATTTGTGCTCGTCTTTTTGTGCCTGCTTGCTTTAAACTATTTTAAAATGGCTAACGTAAACGGCGATAACAACGAAAACGAAACACAAAGTAACTCTACCGAAACTGTTGCAAACGCACAAGTCGCGCGAGTAGGCGTTAAAATACCTCCGATCTGGAAGAATAACATTAAACTATGGTTCATCCAGGTCGAGAGCAACTTTAGTTTAGCTGGCATTACACAGATTCGACCAGATATAATACGCTTGTCGCGGCTTTGGATGCAGAATGTTTGACATCCGTGTCAGACATATTATTTACCCCACCGGAAAACGACAAATACGAGGCATTAAAAACTAGACTAACGAACGATTTTTCAGACTCTGAAACAAAACGTGCTCAAAAACTATTGTCAGCCCTACATTTAGGCGACCAAAAACCGTCTATGCTATTAAGACAGATGCGTGGACTAGCTAACGGGGCACTTAACGACGAATTTTTAAGAAATTTGTGGTTGCAAAGGCTACCCCAAGAGATTCAATCAATACTGTCAGTTAGTTCGGAAAAGCTCGACAGCCTTGCACTACTGGCAGACAAAATTTCTGAAGTACGTTCGGACTCAAACAGCATCAACGCAGTTGGTCAGGCAGCCAGCTCCACACCACTCCTCTCGAAACCTAATTTTGACCCAAATGCATGCGCAAGTATCCAAACGACTAGTAACGAAATATCGGCCTTGAAAGAACATGTCCGAAATTTGAGTGAACAAATAGAGCGCCTCTCGCGACAACAAAACAGGGGACAGAACTCTAGGCGTAGGTTTAGCAAATCTCCTTTTAGAGGCAATAACAATCGCCGACGAAATTTCCCGAACGAATCCAGCGACCTATGCTATTATCATGCAAATTACGGAAAAAAAGCCCGAAACTGCGTACAACCGTGCAATTACAACGATACTAATAGGGAGTCGGAAAACTAAACATGGCACAGAACATTTCGTCGACTGGTTGTGTGCACTCGTTAGCTAGTAGTCGACTGTTTCTATTCGATAAGAGATCCCACACTAAATTCTTAATCGATTCAGGCTCTGATGTATCTTGCCTACCAGTCCCAAACGCTGCAAAGAAACTAAACCCTGATCCCTTCGAGTTAATAGCCACAAATAACACAAAAATCTATACCTATGGCTCAAAATTACTAGATGTAAACCTGGGATTAAGACGTAGTTTTAAATTTAAATTTCTAATAGCCTCTGTTCCAACCCCAATTATAGGAGCAGACTTTTTAAGCCATTTTGGACTGATAGTCGACCTTAAAAATCGTAGGCTTATAGACAGTGTTACGAATTTATCTGTTTCGGGAATTACAACCTCATCTTTTGCTCCTTCATTAAAACTCATCTCTGGTGATTCTAAATACCACAAACTCTTAGCACAATTCCCTGAGTTAACTAAAATTTCTAACAAAATTATGAAAGTAAAACACAACACTGTTCATTACATTGAGACAACAGGTCCACCAATACATAGCAAGCCTCGTCGTCTAAACCCGAAAATTTATGAAGAGGTAAAAAACGAATTTCAATTCATGGTTGATCAAGGCATCTGTAGACCTTCAAAGTCGCCTTGGTCGACACCACTCCACATAGTCTCCAAAGCGTCAGGTGATATACGCCCAGTGGGTGACTATAGACGGCTGAACTCCGTTACGATCCCAGATCGCTACCCAATACCCCACATACAAGACTTCTCTAACGCCCTCCATGGGAAATGCATATTTTCAAAAATAGACATTGTTAGGGCATACTTTCACATCCCAATTCACCCCGAGCACATACCAAAAACAGCAGTATGCACTCCCTTCGGTTTGTTTGAGTTTCCTTTCTTAAACTTTGGCCTCTGCGGAGCAGCTCAAACATTCCAACGTTTCATGAACGAGGTCTTGGGGGATCTAAAATTTTGTTACGTCTATTTGGACGACATTTTAATCTTCAGCGAAACGGAAGCCGAACACGAAGGACACGTGCGCAAAATTTTTGAAAGGTTACTATCTTACGGCCTAACAGTTGATGTTTCAAAATGTGTTTTCGCAGTCCCAGACATTTCTTTTTTGGGTCATCTTATTACAAAAAAGGGTACAGAGCCTCTCCCAGTAAAGGTCGAACCAATTCTCACCTACCCCAGACCACAAAAGGTTAAAGATCTTCGACGTTACCTTGACCTCCTAAATTTCTACAGACGTTTCATACCTCACGTGGCCCATTCTCAAACAACTTTAAATGAGTACTTATAAGGCTCAAAGAAAAATGACAACCGCGAAATCGATTGGACCGATCAAGCAATTAAAAACTTCGAAAATTGCAAAATTCAACTAGCAAACGCAACCATGCTCGCGCACCCAAAACTTGACGCGCTACTGGTCTTACAAGTAGACGCTAGCGACTTCGCATTAGGTGGAGCTCTTTCACAAATCAACAATGGGCATCTTGAACCATTGGCTTTCTTCTCCCGCAAACTATCGCCAACCGAGCGCAATTACAGCGCATACGATAGGGAACTTTTAGCCGCCTATATGCATCAATCAAACACTCGCTACATGTTCGAAGCTAGGAACTTTACTTTATTTACGGATCATAAACCTTTGATTTTCGCCTTTAGACAAAAACCAGAAAAATCATCACCACGCCAAACGCGACAGTTAGATTTTATATCGCAGTTTACAACAGACATTCAGCACGTAGCTGGAACCGACAACATAACTGCCGATGCTTTGTCCAGGATAATTGCGATACCTATGCCGCAACTAATCGACTTCCAGGAAATCGCAGAAAACTGTCCAAGAACTTATCAAAATCTGATCGAAACGCCAAAAAGCTTACAACTAAAGAAAATAACCTTGCCGGACTCGAATGTTAACTTATATTGCGATATATCAACAGGCAACGCTCGCCCTTACATTCCTGAAGCCTTCCGCCGCAAAATTTTCGAAAACATGCACAATATTTCACACCCTGGCATCAAAGCCACAAACAAACTAATCAAAGCGCGCTTCATTTGGCCATCCATAAACAAAGATTTAAATCATTGGTCCCGCCATTGCATCCCATGCCAAAAATCAAAAGTTAGCAGGCATACAAAGACGCCCCTTGGCGCATTTAGTGACCGGACTTCGAGGTTCGAACATGTCCACCTGGACCTTATAGGTCCCTTGCCAACATCACATAACTACAGATATTGTCTCACAATGATCGACCGTTACACCAGATGGCCCGAGGCAATACCCATAACGGACATATCTGCAGACACCGTCGCCAGAGCGTTCTACAACGGATGGATTTCAAGATTTGGAGTTCCATCCCGAATCACCACAGACCAAGGCAGGCAGTTCGAAAGCTCGCTGTTCCAGTCTCTATCCTGCCTCCTGGGAATTCGCCGTATCCGAACCACCCCTTACCATTCTCAGGCGAACGGCCTGGTAGAAGAATTCCACCGCCCCTTGAAGGCAGCTATAAAGGCCTACAACACAGACCGCTGGTCTGATGCCCTACCAACCATCCTGCTGGGTTTCCGGACCACCTTCAAGGACACCCTTCAAGCAACAACTTCCGAGCTGGTATACGGAACAACTATACGCCTACCCGGGGAGTTCTTCGAGCCAACACCAAGCGAGACACCACCAAATCAACTGGTTGTGTCAAGTGAATTCTTGTTTCATGTGTATTTATGTAAATGTTTTCCTGTTTCAGACGTTAATAGAAATTAGCTGGAATAACTTCACATCCTGTACATACATTAGTTTAATGATATTCAATGTCATCATAAATTACCAGATGTTATTGTAAAGAATATCTGAATAAAACTATTTCATTGTAGATTCGTTGTAAAACTTTTTTCTTATGCTTTATCTTTGTAATATACAGGGTGATCCAATAGTAATGATACACAGTTTATGCTATGTAGTATTAAATGGGTGTTATTTTTGGATCACCCTGAACTGAATAATTTTATAAAATTAACTATAATTCACTACTGTTTTATTGTGAACATGTATTGGAATCTCTCCAAAGAATTGTATTTAAAATGAGACAATATTTGGCGTAAGTATCAATAATAAGTTAAGAATAATATTAAATATTTGATATAGAATTATAAGGCCTCCCTTTCAATGATGTTTATAATCAAACATGTTAGTCATTTATAATTTCATTTGAGATCTAGACATTTATTAGTTTTGTAAAGGGGCTATCATTTGTGAAACACAATTGACATCAAGAAAAGATATTTAAATTATTAACATTTTGTGGAAAATCTCACCAACTCTAGTGCGAATTTAATTCATCATTCTCTGACTGTTTAGTGTAATCAAAGGCAGAACAAATATTCGTAACCCTTGTGAAGTAGTTTGATCCAAGTAGTCTAGTTGGTCTTCAAACCTGTTAGTCCAGGCATAGAATTGAAAAGTTTGTTATGGGTATCCTATAAAAGATATGCAGCCAAGAAAATGACTGTTGATTTTAATTGTTTAAATGGCTTGTGCATTTGTGAAAAACTCTGTTATGACACCGAGTACGATATTGGTTTAGGTTACATTCGGTACACCCTCAGGTGGAACCGTGATTCGAAATTATGCCAATGTTTTTTTTAAAACCTGCGGACAAATAACCGTCACCACTAAAAATGACACTGATCATTGTTTTGAATAATAAGAAAATATACTAATGGGTAATTCAGTGCAAAAGTTATCCATTTATGTCTATACAGATACATTTTAATATGCTGTATATTTTACAAGAATTTTTTTTAAATATGAGTTTATGCCCTTTTAGATCTCTCAACTAGTTGAAATTTTATAGGTAATATGGTGGTAACTTAGATTAACTTGTAGAAAATAGGTGCAAAGAATTAATTTTGTTGAAAATATCAAATTCTTTAAGAATAAGAGGGTTATACCCTTCACTTTAAAACCGGTTAGAAATATTAAATAATGATAGTTATTTTTTTGTTTTAAAATTCATTGTAGTAATGATCATTGACATCAATGTAAAATATGAACTTGAGATAGTAAGCTTCAAAGGCAATTTTGGCACAATTTGTGAATTAATTTCCAAGTCAAATAATTGTTTTTGTACAATAAATGATTTTACATGTAATCTAAGCACCCAAACAAAACAGAAGTTATCCATTCATAAACCATAGATTTACATAGAGTAGGTAGGTGGGTTCTGTCTAAGGCCTACAAGAGCCGTAATAAATAGTAATTGACGAATGCTTTTAACGATTTTATCGTTCTTGCCTATTTGGGGCCAATAATCCACGAATCCCAACTTCGAATCGCCCCTGAGCCAGAAAGTGCATAAGCTACTCCGTACCCAGGCAGCAAGCGTAATTGGCGAATGGTTGGCCAATCATCGATTTCATCGGCAAATGATTGGAACTTTTTTTACGAGATCGGGAAGACGTCGCGCCAACTTGTCACTCCGACTTCTACAAAAACCAGTCGCTTTGTGAGATCGGATAGAGATGGGGCTGAAGTCGTCTGCCAATCAGTCGATTTTTTGGTATTTTAAGCGTCATTTTACGAGGTCGGTCCGACCTCGTCAGGCGATCAATTAAAAGTGGTCGTTTGTAGTGATTGGGCCAATGTCGGTACGATCTTTCAATTCGATCATGAAGATAATTAATTTTATAGATTATAAAATAAATTAAAAAATCTAGTGACAAGCCCTGTGATGAGTGAAACGAAGTTTTCTATTTATTTAAACTTAATATGCTTAAAGATTTCTGAAATGTAGCGGAAATACATTTATCAAGAATATATAATCTTAATATTTTAAAAATCGATAAAGATTTTGTCGAATCCATTAATTTTAAACCGCGAACTTCATAATCGAAAACATTGCAATAACAGAGTTTCTTCAAAGTTCCGTTGAGTGCCCACTCAGGTGTCGGCCTCCTCACTTGACCAGGGTTCTAATCTACGAGGCGTAATTGGCTGTGTTAAAGCTCCTAAAGGAGGCCAGAAATAGGCAGCCGGAAACGATTACATTACGCAGGTCGCAGAGTTTTTATCACGTGAGTGTGAGGAACTGTCGCGTCGGTCAAGCAACTACGGTAAGTAAATTTAATAATTTATCTTTTTAAGTGTTTTGGCCTTTCTCTTAAAATACTACTAATACGATTTGTTTAGCTTAATTTTCGTGGACTATCAAAACCAGAAAGGTGCACGATTTAGTATCAGATTTTGTTATTTAGGCTTCTGACCTTATCAGACGATTTTGAGTAAGATTCAAATACATTCATTTGTGTCTATCCTGCATGGGCTTAGCGCGTTAAGGGTCTTATATAGTGATTTCGAAACTAGAATCTCACCACGAGCTAAACAAAATCGGCTATCAGTGGGTGGAGCTTACGAACCCCCTCACGACACAACCTGTTGACGTATGCAACGAACCACAAAGCCGAAAATCATGATTGACTGCGTCAATCGGCCAGGGAGATTTTGACTCCCTGTTCTAAGAAAAGGGGGAACTTCTCCCGGGGCTGGCAACATATGGTCATTTCGCCCCCTTTCCCCCCAAAGCAACCGATAACAGAACTTGTTCTTGAGGTCTGCTTTGGCAAGGCTTTGGTCTCTGAATTTCTCATGGTCAGGCAAAAGTAGTTTTCAGAGATTTTCCTCAGTCGTTTTTCACCCTGAGTCCGTAGGTGGGCTTTTGTTTTAATATAATATTCTCATATAATCTTCGTAACTGTTGGGATTCGGATTGGAAACTTTACACAAAATATATTGTTAATATATTTGTTTTTTAATAATTTGTTTGGGTCATTTTCGTCAAAGCTGTTTTTTCGCCTACTTTAAAAATAAACTAATCAAAATCTATTCTATAATTTTCTTTCATAAAAAGGAATATTTTGACAGTTTTTTTTGTGTAAAAAATTACTGGACGAGCTACTAATATTTGAAAATTACCATTAATAATTGGTCAAATTGCTGGATTGATTCGGCTTTATGTGTATCAAAATATCTAATCCGTAGTAACATTTTAGGAAACCGAAAGACAACTACAATCACGGCACAAAGAACAGAAAACTTACTTTTTAAAAAATTGGTATCAAGTACTTTTTTAAAAAAGAAATTGAAGGAATGTTCAAATTAAAGTATAGGAGAAACCGTAGGACTAGCGATACGCCATGGGTTGTTTCACTGCCTAGTATTACATGTGCCGAAGTCGAAAGCAGAATCTTTTATATTTTTCTTCCTACATTAGAAGAGTTATAGAAATAAATTGAAATGTTTGTTTTCACCCTCTTTTAATAAGAGGGGGAAAACAAACATTTCATTTTTGTCCTACGGTTTCTCCTATACTTTAATTTGAACATTCCTTCAATTTGTTTTTTTTTTTAAAAAGTACTTGATACCAATTTTTTAAAAAGTAAGTTTTCCGTTCTTACTACCGTGATTATAGTTGTCTTCTGGTAATAAGTCGGTAAGAATTTTCGAAGGGGTTTGGTCTGAAAAAATGGCGGGTCGAAAATATTGAAGTAAATTTTCACAGGGCGCCATTTTGGACACTCAAAATAAAATAGCCATTTTTTTACTTATTTTTGTTAAATAAAAATCAAAAAATTAATGGTTAAAAGTATTAAAGCTGACACCTTTTGGGATCCCTCTGTAAAATTATTGGGGGAGGCTCCCCTCTATAACTAACGGCCCTGCTGACAGGTACTAGGAATTCGCAGACTAACTTTGAAGTCTGTAGCTCTTTTTGTTTTTCAGCCAATACCTATAAAACCACAAAAAGTCCTATGGCAGCTACTCTTTGCGCATGCGTGCTTTTCACGAAAAACGCGTGAAACCCACCTGAAGTCCATATAGTTCTTTTAGTTTGAGCAGTAGAAAGGTTTTAGACACTGACGAATGGTAGGTAACATGCTTCTAATGAACATACTAAAAATCGCCACCCGTAGTGTCGCGACAAATATGTTTTTTTTGGCCGCCATCTTGAAAAACGTCAATTTTTTTTAAAAAAATCCCAATAAACCATAATAAGTCGAGTTTGGTATCAAATTAAGGGAAATTTTATGCTGACAAAGAATATGATATTGGTTTTAAAACGAAATATATTTACAAGCATAATTTTGGAAGGAAACGATGAGAAAATGCCCGAAAAATATCACTGCAAGCGACGGAACCACCCTTTGTTATTATTGAGATGTCCAACAAAAGTTTGCTACTTTGCGACTCAAAGCCATGATTCAAAGAATGGAGTCCCTAATAATAAGCAATATTGAACAAACCCTCATGAAATGTACTAAAATAATGGGCAAAGAAGACTGAAAGTCAACATGGAACCTGGATTTTAAATCATTCGAAATGCAGTGAACTAACTTTAGCAGCAATGAGTTTGTCGACCAGTGTCTTTCGTTGATATAACTAATGCAAGGATGACGAAAGATTTTGTCAATTTTTTAGATCACAGTCCCACTTACTGACTCTTCATGTGTTTTTGTAGAATATATTTAAATAAAATAACAGATAGTGCAGACAAGGCCAACGTGACATGATTGGAAAAGATATTCAAGCCTTGTTTAGTCTCAAAATATTTCGTCATCCCTGCATCTGTTATATCAACGGTCAGTTATAAAACTCGGGTCAGCGTCAGCAAACTCATTGCATAAGTTAGTTCACTGCATTTCGAATGATTTAAATTCCAGGTTCCATGTTGACTTTCAGTCATTCTTTGTCCATTCTTTTAGTACATTTCATGAGGGTTTTTCAATATTGCTTATTTTGAGGGACTCCATTCTTTGAATCATGCTTTTTAGTCGCAAAGTCGCAAACTTTTGTTGGACATCTCAATAATAACAAGGGATGGTTCCGTCGCTTGCGGTGATATTTTTCGAACTTTTTTCTCATTGTTTCACTCCAAAATCATGTTTGTAAATATTTTTATTTTTTAAAACCAATATCATTCTTTTTCAGCATAAAATTTCCTTCAATTTGATACCAAACTCGACTTATTATGGTTTATTGTGATTTAAAAAAAAAAAAAAGTTTTACGTGTTTTCAAGATGGCGGCCAAAAACATTTGTCGCAACAGTACGGGTTGCGGTTTTTAGTATGTTCATTAGAAGCATGTTACCTACCATTTGCAAACAAGAATAGTTTATTTTTCCAATTGTTTCTAGGTTAAGGTGTTTTTTCGCTTATTTCTACTGCACTAGAAGGCGTCAATAGTGATAAATAAAAGTCGGCATTTTCTTTACATTCCACTGTGCCCTTTGCATTGATGCTGTTTGCTAATTTGTATTGTATATAGAGCTCTACAATCAGCCTTGGATTCTTTATCATTCATCCCAAAAACCTGGCATATTTCATCTAGACTTGCGAAACCCCTATTTTTAAGTAGAATTGACCTAACCAATTTTACAAAACTATTCTTCGAATTATAAATAAATTTAGAAAACTAGAAATAATTAATTAATTTTAATTTAAATTGCTGTGTTAGGCTATTTTTTTCTATGGCGTGTAAATGTTGTGGGAGCTGTTATAGGTAACAGTTGCTTTTTTTTCCCTTATAACATCTATTTCTTACAATTTATCATAGGGTTGGGCAGAACTTATCCCACATTTTACTTCCAATCGTTTTTTTTTTTTAAATATTCAATCATTTAGTTATTATTGTGAAAAAAAATATGTAGCGCATTATGCTTATATTTTGTATTCAAATGTTAAATGTAACTAAAATATTGTCTGTTGTGAGTAAAGAAAGTAGAATAGTCAATTTGTAACAATCATTAATATGAAACGATAATCCTCACCAACATCAATACATTATAGTATAACTTTTTTCTTTCTACTAAATATTAGATTGCGATTTAAAATTATTTCTTCCAACCATAAACTATAGTTCTTTTCATCTATAAACAAAAATAACACAATAAGAAGAGTAATTATTAAAATTGCTCTAGTGAATTGTGAGCTCCAGTAAATTAAATACGCATCGAAAATTGGCATTTTATAATATTATTGCACTGGGCTGTGAAATAGCCACAGCGAAGAATGCAACGAGTTCCATTGACAAGCGAAAATACAAAATAAAAAGACACTCGCACCCTCTCCCAGCGTCAGCGGTTTTCTCCGAATCCCCTTCAAAGGTGGAAAAAGTACCCCCCCCCCCGTCCCCCCACACGTAAGACCACATGTGAAGCTGTCCCCCGTCCTTGATAACCTACTGTCCAAACTAATGACCCCGAGAAGGGGAGGTTCTTATGGGAGGCGTGGCTTTGCACAATTTTTTAGCACGTGTCTTCACATTTTAATTGATATCTCAACTTTAAATTACCCAATTTCAAAGTTTAAAGGCAAGTTTATACAAAAATGTTCAAACTCGGTACCTGTAAATTAATTTTTTCAATATCTTCTACTCAATTTTTATAAAATGAAGTTAAAGTTAACTTTTAATGTAATTTTTTTTAACAAAAATTTAAACAAAAATAACAATTAGGTAATGCATCTTCAAGTCAAAATCTGTCTAAGACACAAACCGCGTGAAAATATTCCAATAATTTCGTGTGATATCATCAAAAAAACCATCTCGATTTTACCATAGAGTTACTATTGAGAGGCGACCGGTAGGTGGCGTCTAATGAATCCTCTTAAGTGCTTATGAGTAATTTCATGTAACTGTAGTGTAAGTCACAATTTAAGATGAGATTAAAACTTTTTAAATTTGACAAATAAATCAAAATAAATAAAGCTTGTTACATTATTTAGTTTTAATAAGTGTAGATCAGCTATTCCACTAATTTTTTTTCTTTTAATGTTAAAAGTTGTAGTAATAATCACTTTTTACACATGTGGCTTTACACTACAGAAAGGATAATTTTGCATGGAAATTGCGTTTTGTAATCTACCCGAACGAGTTTAGCCTCTGACTTCCAAAAGTTGATGATTTACTTGAATTAAATATTCGAGGTTGAAAACTTTTTATTTTTATACTAGTAATGAGTTTTAACACGAATTAAAATTATGTTTCGCAGCCAAATGAAAACTGAAAACTAACAAAAGTACACTTAACCATTTATTGCAATTTTTACTATTAATTAAAGTAAGCATTCAATATAGGGTGAATATGACATGCAAGATCTCACTTAAAATTTCGATTTTTTTTTATTCCTTCGATCAATTTTTGAAGTAAAGTAATTTATTTTACCAAGACCTATATTAAGCTGGAGGCCCAATTGGGTTCGCCTTGCTTGCAGAAGGTCCTAGGCCCGGGTTCGGTTATCGCAGGTGTCGGCTCGTCACTTGACTGTGGTTCTTAATTACGACGCCTGTCGCAATAGCCTCGTGATTTTTTGATATTTGATATTTTTTCCTTATTCTTATTTAAAATGCTATATAATAGGGTAAAATGTGGAAAATATTTGACAGAATTTTAAAGAAACATAAACCAAAAAAAAAATTCTTTTGAAACAATGGTGAAGTTATATATTTCCTTTGTTTATTGGCTTTCAATTCAATAATTAGTGACGTCGTGTAGCTTTAGTTAGCGACGTTAATTCAACCTAACCTTGTAATTTTAAGACCTCGAATTAAGATTTTTACTTTTTCGAAAATGAAGAATAGTTCATTTCCATTGTAACGAACGGGTTTAAAAAACAGGATGTTCTTCTACTTCACATCAACCTCTATCGATGAAAATTTTCCATCGCTATCGTCGCAGTCAACGTGTTAAGTGATCTAATGCATTGCCTATTTGCTTATCAGGAAAAAATACTGATTTTTTAAAATCTCTGATAATAAATAATTCTTGATTGCATGAAAATTTATGTTTAGATCAGTGTTTATGATATTCAAATAGTTAAGTGGTATTTTAAATAATTTATAGTCTTAAAGTTTGTTTTTCTACATTTTAATGATTTAAAATATACTTGGATGTTAGCTAGTTATAAATATAAATCTATTAAAGTGAAGTATTATCACTGTTTATACTTATTTGTTAATTTTTTGCTTTCAGCTGCTGTGAGATTGCACAGTTTCAGAAAACAACACACATGTGATAGAAAGGGAACATCTTCAGGGCTTAGACTACTAAGTATTACATTTATATGTATTGTATTTCTATTGCTACCTGTCATTTTATTAATAAAATATTAGTAATTCAAGTAGCGTTTCTTTTTTCTTGTGTTTAAAATAAATTTTGGAGTGTCCACATGTTTGCAGGTTTTAGGAAGTTTTAAATTAAGTGGAGTTCAATAGGTCGTGAAGAAAATTTGAAATTAAAAGAAAATTCTACTAGACAGGGGCTTATATGAAATAATGGAGAAATTACTTTGCTTCAATGGTTTTCTAATAAAAGGGTTAAGCTCCAAAATACCTTCAAGGCTTTAGTTGCATTGGTATGTTCTCGGTTCAGCATCGGGAGCATGTTGGTTAAGCGTTGGGTAGAAACCGTTATTACGTACGGAATGCGTTAGAATCTACCCGGATAAGCATCGGGTAGACGACGGTGGAAAGTAGAAAATCCATTGGTAAGTCTTCGGTTTAGCATCGGGAGCATGTTGGGTAGATACCGTTAATACGTTGGAAAGACGTTGGAATCGACTCGGCTAAGCATTGGGTAACCGCCTGCATGTCGGTAAATGATCGCAAAATAATCGGTTTACGGTCGTATAATAACGCGAGTTAGGTTGGCGTGACGTGGGTAAATGGTCGCGCGTGGAATTGGCAAGAAGTCGCTGCGATGGTCAAATCCGATCAATAACCGACGATTTGTAGTTGCAAAAAGGGTGGTAACTAGTCGCCGACGATTGGCGAAAGGTCGTATATTGTACATCGGCCCGATGCACTGCCGATTGGCATTTCCTATCTATTGCCGACATACCAAAATGCGTCGGTAAGTGGTCGCACCTGAATGGCAAATGGTCGCTCGCCAAGGACGAAACGCAGCCGCTGCGATGGACATCACCCACCCTTTTCCGACGTGATCGGCTTGATGTCGCAGAATGTTTTGCGACTTTTGGCCGATGCTCGGCCAACGATTATTTGCTGCTTGGGAAAGTCGCTGCGATGGTTAAATCGATCAATAACCGACGATTTGGGTCGCAAAAAGGGCGGTAACTAGTCGCCGACGATTTGCAAAAGGTCGTGTTTTGTACATCGTGTTTTGTACCGATTGCCAATTTCGATATCTTGCCGACTACCAAAATGCGTCGGTAAGTGGTCGCACAAGATTGGCAAATGGTCCGCTTGCCAAGGACGAAACGCAGCCGCTGCGATGGACATCGCCAATCCCTTTCCGACGTGTCGGCTGGATGTCGCTGTATTTTTTTTGCGACGTTTGGCCGATGCTCGGCCAACCGATTATTTGCTGCTAGGGTAAGTCGAAAATTTGTACTTAACCTGATCGAGAAAAAAAGACAAGTTATTGAATAAATCAAAGAACAAAAAAAAAATTGGGCAGTTAAATGTCTTTTAACTGGTTTAGAATTAAAACTATTGCACGTAGGGATATCAATTAGTGCAGTATTCTCTTTTCAGGGCCTGTTCTAGGAAATCTCAGACTATAGGCACATCCTATTTTGGGGACCTTTTACGGAAAATTTTGTGTATGATTTCTAGTAAATGATGCTATATGACCGATGTATCAAATTTTTGCTACAATTTTATAGGCTTCCTCATAAACATCGATCAAAACAATCACGTTAGGTCAATTTCATAGTCAAATGTAGCAAAAAAACAAAGGTGGAGACGTGGAGTATCAAACTTAAGAATTTTTTTTTAAAGTTTACTGATATTTTGGGATTTACAGCATTTAGCATAATAGAAACTGAAATTTAGGGGCCCTAAGCCCGGGCCTTATGGAAGAACAGGCCTTGCCTCTTTCTAATTTTAAGTTATATAAGCTGATATGCTACACAATAAAATTTTTTTGTCAAATTATAAAAATAAATCTTCAAAATTTAAAAATCACCCTTTCAATCTTTTAAAATAGTATATATGTGTTTTACAGACTGTAATTTAATATGAATATGCTACATTCCATAATGGGGTGACAATGGAACCACATAGAAAAAATAGTTTTGTAAAAAATTAGAAATAAAAGTTAAGTTTGTAGTTAATCGAAGAGTAGAAAAATAATTTCGATGAAAGTTCCATAGTTTTGTAATGCTATATGGTTTTGAAAGAAAATTGTAGGAGTTTCACTTTATTAAAAAACTTTAA